>JAQFYD010000158.1:0-26746 GCA_034694225.1 Bourletiella hortensis | reverse complement strand
AGGCTTCATAGCTTAAGCTTCGGTGACATCATTCCTGCTGCCCTTTGGACTCTGACGTTTGAGTCCCTCGGCAACACCTCTGCCTGGCAAACCAGTTGTTTTTCACAATAACTTGAACCACAGCAGAGTAGAAAGGGTGCGGGCATAGCATCTGCTTTGTAATATGGAAAACAATAATAAACGAACTTGTGTGCTTAGAATGATACATTTTGTAGTATGTCCGTAATATGAATTTTCTGCTCAAAATGTCGTCGGCAACGGTGATTCACAGGCGGTGACTGCGAACGAAAGAACTTAGACGCGAGACGCACATGTTATTGTCTTGCGCAGACGCAAAAATTGGTATGCAATGCAAGTTGAGACATAACCTGGTGCGAACACCAACACCTTAACAAGCACAACATTTATGGTTCGAGTGTCTAAGACGGAGATCTGCTTCTGGTATTGGTAGCCATAATTTTCTCGTTCCCCATCTCTAGTGGTTGGGGAATTTATTAAACTGTACAGTCATTTTGAAAATCTGGTAATTTTACTTATATAAACACGCAAATAAGATGGGCAACCCAAAGGGTAACTGCATAGCCCTGGCTGACCTAAATTGGGATTACAAGGAGCTTGTGGGATCTGGTCAGTTTGGTGACATTTATCGTTGTAAGTTAGTTTCCACCTTGTCCGAACAAATTATTCATGTACTTAAAGTTCCAGCATTAACATGATGAGCTTTAGCCTAAAAAGGGATTTTTGGTAGAATGTCTGATTTTTCTTCCAGCCACGTGGGACACGTATGATGATAACGGCTATTCCGCAAATTACGTAGTAGCAATCAAAGATTTGCGCGAAGCATCAACAGACGAAGTATTTGCCGAGAGAAACGCAAAATCTGAACTTTCTCATCCAAATGTTGTGGAGCTCATTGGATTTGTACAGCTGAGTAAGTATAAGAGAGATGGACGTTCTACTACGTATTACAGTTACTGTTGTCATTTATTCTGTTTTCCGTGGTAACTTACAGATCAGAAGCCGATGTTAGTATTTGAATACACGGATGATGGTAGCGTCTGGGACTTCATTCGGGATGCCAGGAACCACGGTGGTGCGACGGCGGTACTTGAAAACTGAAATACCTACTCGTGGGAATAAAATGTGACTTTGATTGGTTGTCACCAATATGTTGTACATTTTAGAACACAATGATGAATATTGCCTTGGACATTGCGAAGGGAATGGATTATCTGCATTGTAACAACGTCATTCATGGAGATTTGGCTTTAAGAAATTGTATTTGGATATCATCAGAACCGGTGGTGAAAGTTGGTGACTTGGGTTTCTATGACAACGATAACTCGGACTGTTACTACAAGGGTTCTGTAAGTATAGACTGGAAACATTTTAATTAGACCTTGTGCTAACACGACTTTTACATCCCAGATCCTGCAAGGTGGAATTCCCTGCCCTGTTCGTTGGATGGCACCTGAAAATCTTCCATTTGTATATCAGCATGGATGTATTGTGCGGAAGCCACATGAGAAAAGCTATGCCGGAGACATTTGGTCCTTTGGAGTCGTCCTGTTTGAACTATGGGCACGAGGTCGATTTCCCTTTGACGGGGTTTGGGATGAAGAGGTAACGAATTACATGGTATTGATACGACTTGATCTTAAGTCGTGCCCTCTATATATAATTCAAGGTTTGCAAACGCGTTCTAAACGGTCAAACTGCTTTACCTTGGAATTCCTCGCTACCTGTCCGTGCTGCCGTGAAAGATCTGATGCAGGGCTGTTGGCAAATGAATCCAAATGACCGACCGGACTTCTCTAATGTTATCAAATGCCTTGAGGACGAGTTGGGGCATTATTGTAATGATGACAATGATGATGATGATTATTATTCAGATTCAAATTATGATGATGACATGGATACTTCCTCCGAATATTCTGACTACTAAATGTTACCTTTACTAGGATCCAAGTTGAAGGCTCTTATTAATGCTTAAGGATTATGTCAGTTTTACTCGTATAAGTTATTATAATTACAAATGTCGGACTTGGACATGAGTAATCTTATTGTTGGTACAACCAGTAGCATTATTTGGTTCCTCGAAAATCCTTGTACATTTTCCTATGGATAAACTTTAACTTAGCTTAATGTAGTAAATATCTTTTGCTATAAATTTTTCCAGTCCTTGCTGATTTATTTCATGGGATTTAGTAAATGCTTGTGCGAAAGACATGAAAAGTATTGAGACCAGGTTGGAAAGAACAAGTTGTGAAATCATCGATAAAACCTCTGTATGAGCAGTAGTGGACAGAAGGGAGGGAAAGTTCAAACTTTAGAATACAAACAAAAGTTAGTTTAATTGGACGAGGGAATATCAATTGTACCGTGTTAATTTATACTTTACTTTTTAGCCGGGTTTTCAGGTTTGTGTCCTCAACTTTATGTTTTTAGTCTTAATTTTGACTATGTAATGTTCAGTAGATATAAGTTTACTCAGGGAATATTATCATCTGTCGTCGGATGGACGCTCCTCCAGCATTGGGCTATATTTGACATTCCCAGGCAGGGAGTTTGAGCTAGGAGGATCTGAAAATATTTTTTTACCTTTGAAATTTCACATTGAAATACAACCAAAATCAGGTATGCTAATCTTTAAATCAGTACATTCAAGTGCTCATTCATTCTTTTTCTTTTATAAATACGTCCAGATCCAGAAAGCAAGGTTCTTGCGTGACCGAATTTTTGGGCTGAAAGAAATATCCAGGGGGAAAGTGGGAGTGTGTGTTTGCAGTAGTGAGTGTGTGTGTGTATGTGTATGAAAAATTCTTTTCTGTGTACTGAAGAGCGAATGCGTATATAGATGCATCTTACTATGTGAGCTGGGTTTCGCTGGTTTCAATGCTGCAGCATATTATTCCTGTTCCAAGTAAGATCTATAAGGCCAGACTGTGTCTCGGAGTATAGAGACAGACTTCTGGCTGATCTCTGTCTCTGACTCTCTCGGTTCTCTTTTGCCACGGAAGGCTTAATAATACCTTTGGGCAGGAGGAAGAAAGAGTCTGTTGGCAAGTCTTATGTGCCCTATATATGTTTGTATGTGTGTGTGTATACATGTCGATGAAGTTCAGGTGTGAGATAATCTGGGCGGGAGGGAGTTGTGTGAGTGAGTAAATAATTAAAGAGTACGATATTTTTTTGTATACTTGAGAATTTTGGGGGAAAGTGATAGTATTTGAGTGAATGATGTACAAAATATGTATTTATTTCGGGTCATCAGATTGTAACTGATTGGTATGAACATCTCTGTAATTACTCTTTCCGTCTGTCTCTGCTGTCGTACTCTGAAATCCTGCGGCTCCATCCGTGAGATTAATGTTTGTTTCTTTCGGTTTGGATGTATTAGTTGAAAGTCATATTGATATGGTGATAGCTAGTGTAATAATTCATGGGTTATGATGAGTAAAGTAATGATGTTGTGAACAGTAATATTTTGAAGGTGAGGTGATGAAGATGTATTAATGTTTGTCATGATCATGATGGTTGTTTTGAATTGATTCTGGTTTGTATTTAGACACATAGAGATTTGATTGGAGATTACGATTTTGGAGAGGGATTGAGGGGCAGAGGATGAAGAGTAATACATTCAGCCAAAATTCCTTCCTAAGCCAGTCCTACCTAAGGACGGATTCTTCATTTTACACGGATTACCGATTCAAGCAAGAGCCAGATCAAGGGAATAATTCACAAAGTTACTATAATTCCTCAAATAATAAATCTTATACAAAGAATAATGGTCAAGCGAACAACAACGTTTACCCAATTGGAAAATCTTACTTTCCTTCAGTGGCTGATCTCAAGAACCATTTCAATGTTCATTTGGATCCTGAGCGGGGATGTCTCACCACGGCTCCTTCCACCTTCACCACCAAAGGGAATAAGAACAACCAGAACTATGGGGGGAATAACAACAATAATAACAGCAATGGGAACCGGAGTCAGTTTGAGTGCAAGATTTGTCGTCAGGCCTTTTCATCCCGGGACTACCTCCAGATGCATCTACAGACCCACTCGGAGAAGGAGAGAGCCAACACTTGCAGCTACTGTTGTAAATTTTTTGCTTCTAAAAACTATTTGAAAGTAAGTCTTTGTAGTTCTTTTTTGTACAGTAATAGGAATAACAGTTGTAATCCGTCATGATTGGATTTGTCATGTACTTTTATATTAAATGGCGTGTATTACTTTTCGTGAAGGTACATCTTCGCGTCCACACTGGAGAAAAGCCATTTACCTGTGAGATTTGCCAACATGCATTCAATCAGAAAAGTACTCTGAACACACATTTAAGGACTCACAGCGAAGAGAAGCCCTACGCATGTGAATTTTGCAACAAAGCTTTTACAGCAAAAGAATATCTGAAGGTTCATGTACGTATCCATACGGGTGAGAAACCCTTTACTTGTAAAACTTGTGGGAAATCCTTCAATCAGAAAAGTTCCTTGAATACCCATCTTCATACGCATAGTGAAGAAAAACCTTTTGCTTGTGACTACTGTTCCAAAAGCTTTGCAAGCAAGAATTATCTAAAAATTCATCTACGTATTCATACGGGTGAAAAACCATTCAAATGTAACGTCTGTACACTTTCTTTCAATCAAAAGAGCACGCTGAATACCCATGCTAAGTCCCATATTGTAGAGTAATTAATTAATTAATTTATTATCTGTTCAGAATTACCTCGAATTTTTATAGTATTACCAGTGTTCCCTTGTCTCTTTTTAAACTTGAATGTTAAATGATAACTTTGCCTTCCTTTCGTGCAATACTATTTGTACTTCCGTTGACTATCCTTCGAAGCTTTAAGCTGGATTGTGTGATTCAGCAGAAATCGAGAAATCTTCGTATGCTAGGGTTCATTGTCTCATGGAAAAATATTTTGTTCTAGATACCAATATAATTTTCGACACTAGCTGAATGTTGCAAGTATTTTTGTTTTCCCTTAAACTTTTTTAAAGGGTTTGCCTCAGCTATAGGTGTACCGTAAGCTGAACTACCTCAGTTCATTGAATAACCCAAAAGTTCAAATAATCATCATTGGCCCCTACTTGCAGTGCCGGTCGTTTTCCAACTTTCAGTAATATTTATATAGTCTTGTCTCGGTGAATCTTAGCGTAATCATTACGTACAAAGTAAGTGGTATTCAGAAAACATATTATAGACTCCGTAGGGCCCTGTGTAGTTTTTTAGGTTGTCTGTTTGACGGGTCACGAAGAGGAATGTGATCAGAGAATTATTATTGTTGCGCTCGAAGAATAGATTCATACACCTCCTTTGTAGGCGGCTCTCGTGTCTTTATTTGCTTCAACGAACACACAACAATATCATCACGAGTAATGTTACACTTTTAGAAGAATGGGAATTTTTAGCAACATAACGTGCTTTAGCCAAAAAATAATTGCAATAATCTTTATTATTATTAGTATCCAAAGCATTGTTGTTGTAATATTTATGATTGTTGTTGCGTAAATACTAGAAGAGCCAGCTGTAGCCTTTTTTGCAAGCATTTATTATATGTATTATTATTATTAAAAAAACGAGGGTCAGCTGCCTGTCAAACCCTTGAGCATTTATTAGTTTTAGTTGGTGCGCTATAAAATAGTGTTCACATGTAGAGCTAATGCATATATATTTTCAAGTACGTATAGTAATTATTATATTTTTTGTGTATCATTAACTTGTTTTGTTACGGTGACATGTATAATGTATATTATAATATTACATGTCTTCAGGGGTTAGCGTATAGTAGTTGTCTTGAGCGGAAGTAATAACTGATCATTTAATTTTAGGACTGTTTGTTATTATCCTTGTTATCGTTCTTGTCGTCACCGTTCGTCTTCATCGTTGTTGTTGTTTGTTTTCGTTTATATTCGTCATTATTACAGAGGTTGTATAGTAGACTTCTTCTTACGTGCACTTCCCATCGCTCTCAGGTTTTAACCCTAATAATGTTGCCATACATAGTTATAATTTTTATTTTGTCCACGCAAGGAGGAAGGAACCACCTGACGTCCAGATATTTATTATTGTTCTTCTGAAACTATACTGCGACATTACAATTTAATTATTTATCAGAGAATAACAATAATTGCCAGAAAGAGTATTATTATTACTATTATCAGAAGCATATTATTACTGGGAGAAATGATAATAGCAGCGTGTAGAGAGAAACATATATATATAGAATATATATCTTCGTAGTGATCTCTTATAATATGCAACATTGTAGACTTTCAGAAGAGAAAAAAAACATGTTTAGTCTATTACAATAATTATTATGGGAAAACGTTACAGAAAATGTCTATTCCAGAATCCCCTAAAAAATATAGCTTCCGATATAGCTCTTCTATAGTAACCTTGCCCGGAGAGAAGCAGGATTATTATTATTAGTATCAAACTGTGTGTAACCCTTGAGAATTTAGCGGGTTCTATCACATAATTTAATTGTTATAATAATAATAACGCAGTTAAGTCTACATAGTGCAATGTCTCCTCTGCTTCTTTATTATTGCTAAAGCGAGAGAGTAAGAGAGAGAGAGTCTATAAAACAAAGATGATTTACCCTAAGAGCTAATCTAGTGACAGCTATAAATAGATAATCATCTTCTTGTTGATGAAATCAAATCAGTGGTGCGTTCATCATGGCGTAGTAGTAACAGTGATATAGCTATTAAGTATATAAACTTTCTGACAGGGTGTCCTGAGTGAGTCCTTGCTTCTGTTTTTACTATAAATTGTATTTACCATAATGACTTTGGGTTCTTCTGTACTACTGCCTATAGAGATTCTTGAGTAACAACACTATTTTGGTTAGTTACTTGAGTTACACAAATATTATACCACCTCTGAAGGAGATTTGTTTGTACGAAAAGTTATTAATTTACTGTATTCACCATCATCCTTGTTGTCATTTCTGTTGCTTTATTCACTATTTTAATGACTATATGAATGAGGATTGTTCTGAACTTTTGAAGCTGACAAGAATCATAGTATATTATTATTCCCTGATCAAATGGGTCGGTGCGGTTCACAATGGAGAAAAAGAAAGCCTACCTGAAGGCATCAATCTGTGAAATTGTAGTAGTATACAACTTTTAGATGATGAGTAAAATATATCTATACATATAGAGAGAGAAAGCGAGAGTGTATTAATATAGCGGAGAAAGCTTTAAATTTATGTGGAAAGAAAAAAAATGTGGGACATTATTATCTACAGGCTAGTATGTTATAGCTATATTATTAATAATAATAATGTTATCGCTTAGAAGGTGATTATGTAGAGCTCTATAACTAACACATGTAATTATTATTACTATTGTAGGAAACTCTGTGGTCCGGAGATGAATATAATCATCATCTCTACAAAAATAATTATTTAATAACAACAAGGCTACTAATGTTACACACTATATCATCATCATGATGTGGAATATAAAAATATTCAAAGCTATCTCATCCATGTGTCACGATGATGATGATGATGAAAAAGTTGTACGAATTTCATGTTACACAAACAATTGCAACTATCATATTATATAATAATTGTAAGCGTTACATTACATTACGTGCGGCAATCTTCTATAATATAAAGAGAGTTATTATGAGCGGTTGAAAAACGCAGGAGAAATAATTATTATTAATAATCGGAAAGAAAATTCAGAGTGTGCTCTTTACAAGAAAAAAAGCGAAGATAAAATATATATAATAATAGTAATTCTTAAAAGAATGAAGATCGCGTTTGTTGATGGTTAGTTACATACACGGCGGATGATGGGAGCGATCGGAGCGATAGGATTTTATCATAATTCTAAAAATGGTCCTCATCCTTATGGATGATTGATCCGAAATAATATTGTTGTTACCCACCCGGACGAGTAAAATACAAAATGTTATTGGAGAATGAAATATAATTATTATGTAAACAGCAATGTATCACGGCCCTATAATTAATCCACGTGTGAAATAAACACGGACGTGCTATTAATTCAACTCCGTTGTTGTTAAGTGTGCGCAGTTCAAAGAGAAAACAAGAGAAAGTATACCAAATATATGAATAAAATCTGTACAGCTTAAAAATTTTGTGCATGAGAGAGAATAATTATTACTACTGCTATAGCTACTGCTGGTACTAATAATCTATAATAATTATTATGCAAAAAGTAGATGATGAGCGTCTTTGTGATCGGTTGGTTGGTTGGTGGTAAGGAATTATAACAAAGAAAAAAAATTATAGACAAAGAGGAGAGAGAGACATGTTAGAAAAAAAAAGTAAAACGACAGGTCGAATATTTAATGGCGAATTAACAATATTATAACGATGTTCTCAGCAGCGTCGGAAATAATAATAATAATATTGCAATTTCTGTAACAAATGTGGAATACATAAAACTATAATAGTGCAAATAAATGTTGAGTTAATAATAATAATAAAAAGAAGAATATATGACCCGGTGACACAATCATGTGACCGCTGCATCTATATAATTATATAGCAGCAAAAGTTTTCCTGTAGTAAAAACTTAGCACCACCATAGCGCTCATAATATTTTCATTTTTTCTTTCTTTCCTGTCACAATAATAATGGTGATCACAACTACTAAAAATTATTGCTAAATGCAAGATTTTAACAATAATGTGACTCTAGAAATCACATGCTAAATACTTATATCCCCTGCTATAGTCCCGTAATTCCTATAATTATGATTTCCTAGTTTTTTTCATAGTCTCCAGAATCACTTTTGTTTAGTTCTTGCTCTACAATAGGCTTGTGAAACCATTGTTTGCACCATTGGGGGAAATAACGTTGCCAGAACCATAAAAATGGGGGACTGATATGCTTAGGATTTACATGCCTACTCTCTTTCTTGCTAGAATTATAAAAAGAACTTAGAGAAAGTCCAAAAATTACGGACACAAAGTAACCCACAGTTGTAGACCATAAATATGAAATACTGAATAATTGTATAAGAAAAGAATCATCATTATCCTTCCAGTGTGGAGTTGGAGTTGTGGACGAGAATTCTGTTGGAAATGGTGTTGTACTTGTGCTATTTATTATGGCATCGCATCCAGACACAAGTCGGGGAAGGCGTTGATCCGGTAGCAGACCTTGGTTTGATGCTAACTGTTGTCCGATTGTGTATGCTGTCATGACAATGAAGGACATGACCATTCCACCGATTGCTCCCTGTGTCATTAAAAATCCTATCGATTAGATTCCTGCCAAGTGACGCGCACTTTTTGTTGTTATGCTGAATGGAAAATCCTGGAAGGAACTTACCCTGGAATTTGCACTCGGGAAGATCATTCCCATACTGAACAGGCCAAAAACTGGCCCAATGAAAATACTTAAAATTGCAGTTGTAGCCTGGAACAGTACATTAGTTTGTCATACATCATTACAATTGGAATCTTAAGGTCAATCAATAACATGCTACACGTACAGGTAAGATGCTGCCCATGTTTTCCACAACGAAGACAAAGAGGTACGAGATGACACCCAAGAGGAAACAATTGACTTTGGAGATGAAGGAGATCTTTTCGTCATTCAGATTTGGATAAATCTTGGTCAGATAATCGTACGTAACAATGGACGTCAATGCTGATAAGCCGCTGGATAACGTGCTGAAAAAGGTAAACACTTGAGTTATCATAGGCCATTCACCAACAACAGCCATCCCAATGACCCACATGAGGATACTTGATGAACGTGACATGATACAATACATGGTTAGTACATGCTTTGCACATTCGTAAAAACTGACTCATCACCCTTACCTCATGCTGGCACATGTTATTCCAGCTATAAAAACACCCATAAGTCCTGGAAGGTTTTCTACTGTCTCAGAAACGTAAAATGGCAAAAGTTGGTCGGATGATTTTACTTTCTGCAATATAGCAACAATAATTGACCGATTTTAGGTACTGCCATTATGTTCAGGTATCTTCTTCCATCCATAATAATTAAGCAAGTTACATACCCCACTCATAATGGGATCACAATCATGATATCTGGCAAAGACGACTACGCCGACGACGCAGCTTAGTCCTATAATCAATGTCAACCCAATATAATTCATGACGAGTGACCTGCAAGTAACACATAGTAACACATTCCATCAATCCATTCTCTTCTTCCTCGTAATGTTTTCCACGTGCAGTTCAGAAAAATAATGACATCGTAGTAAAGGATAACAATGACACCGTAGCTACAGCACTTACCTTCTGGCTGTCTTGATATTAGGCATACAAAGGAATCGCTGAACTTGCATTTGTGTTGAAGAATATGACGGCATCAAGTAAAAATATCCCGCAATAACACAAGTCCATATGGTATGCCTTGTACGTGGATCCGGATCGAAACTGTAAAGGCAGTCCCATGCAAATAATTAATACCACACACCCCATAACATTCTTTCCTTGTGCCACAAACCATTAAACTTACGTTACTTCAAGTATAAATATGTAACAACTGGCCACCCAACTTACTTGAAAAGAATGAGCCTATCAGAGTCACGGATTCTTTGGTACATTTCAGATGCGCCCATGTCAATACACCCTTGAATTATAATGGCAACAATGGACCCCAGCATAATAAAAGCCTGGAATACATCCGTCCAAAGCACGGCCTTCAGGCCACCCTAAAAATCCCACATAAAAAGGCACTTTGTTAGCACTCAAGGCGTAAAACTCAACTTGGAAAGAACATACGAAAAAAAGTGTAGGAGGGAGTATGTATATAGAGCTATAGAAATTGTCTCTTTTTTAAGAGTCATTACAAACCATGGAGGGACTTTCACCACCTTTCTACCATTTAGCTACAAGGCTGCTGGAATCATGTGGACGACGATGATGATGCTGATGATGTTGGTAACACGATTCTATTCAGTACACTTTCACATTGTAGCTTTCCAAAATCTCTCGTCCCCCCAAAAATGTACTCCTCCTCCCGTAAGATTTTTTTGTGTGTTAGTAAATTGAAACTGTAGTTACCAAGGCAGAGTAGAAGATGCACACAAAGTAAATAACAGCCGTCGTGATTTTCGTGTCAATTCCGGTTACTAAAAATTGAGCATAAAAAAGAAAGAAAATTCCATAAGTTCTCTGAGTACCATCATCATCATTGCATAACCTACTAAAAGTATAACAATTCAAGAATGAAAACATCAACAACAATACTAAAATACACAATCACTAATGATACTAATAGCTACGTTAACAAGCATGTAAGCAACAAGTGAACAACAACAATATGAGGGTAGTGTAAAGAGTATTCACATTTCTCTCAGTGTATTCTCTCTCTCTCAGCTTTCCACATTTTTCCCCAGCTCAATCTACGTAATACACTTTCTCCCTATGTGAGTAAATATCTTAAAGGACGAGGAGCATAGCAGAAGAAAGTTGAGTGTAGATATTTTTCTTGTTTTCATTTACCTTGATTGATGGCAAGTGAAGGCGCGTAGACGGTGATGGCCATCGTGAATATCTGTTGGGAAATTTTTCGTATAAAAATTAATATCAAACCCCGCCGTCATAGGAAGAAGCTATAATTCTGAAGGGACATTGTGTCATGCATGTGTTCTATAGCTTCCTCCGATAAGACGAAATAGAAATTAAAATAAATCATTACCATGTGTAAGACAGACAATATGGAAACTATGAGGCGGGCCGTGTTATTGAACCGCATTTCGATGTACTGGATTGAATTAAAGAAAAAAGGATGTAAAGGTTAAGAAAGACGTATGAAAAAATTTGATGATGTATCATAATAATAGCAATTATAATTATTAACACTTCCACACACGTGACATCCTTTCTGCAACATTAAATTCATCAACTTTTTTTTCTTACTTGATATGCCGAGTCAACTTGCAAGCTAAAATATACAGGCAAGTAGATGTAAGAGAGGCCAAGTGAGAAGGGAATGTAAGCCAAGATGATCATGAAGAGCTGTGTTCCATACAAATAGATTTCCACGGGGTTCCCCAGTAAACTCACAGCTGACACAGCACTGCGTAAATCATTAGGCACATCATCATTACAATTACCAACAACAAGAACAAGAAGTACACGAGTAAAAAAAATCCCGTCATCTGTGAATTCACTGTATTTCTTTCTAACGGAAAGAAATGCAGACAGACAGACATGCACACACACACGGTTCCTCCACGCTCCTCAACAGGAAATATCCCATTTGCTCATTCAAACCGTAAGAAAGCATTGAACCGTATAACAATTCTTCCTCATTTACACCAAGTTCCAAATAGTTACAAGAAACAAAAACAAATAAAACTATGTCATAACTTGGTTTTTTCCTCTTACCTGCAAACCAGTGAGAGTGAAACGGGGAAAGCTGACATGCTTCTATTAGCCAGTAAATACTCCTTGGTTGTTTTTTGCTTAGATCCAAAGAATCCATAATAGACCCCAATACCAAGTGAAACGAATAAGACGGCTCCAAAAACTGTATATTCTTCCCAGCCTAATGCCAATTTCTTGGCCACTTCAACTTCCATCGGAGAAATTACAGAGTCATCCATGTTTTTTAAAAGTTCTTGTACAACAAGAAGAAATCGGATTAAATCTAATTGGCTTTTCCCGTCACTTTCACTTCCAGTCACTCACTCTTTTCCTTTTATTCTTCCTAATGCTACTAATTCCTCCCACACAATAATAATTCTAATAAACCACACACGCACTTAAAGGCTTCGGCCAGGAAAATTTTCCTTTTCAGACGGATCAAGGACAAATTACATATGCATGACGGAGTGCATAACGTGTATAGAAGGGAGTTTCGTGATCAACTGATGGATTGTCGTGTTTTCCCTTCTGTAATATATAATAGTAATAGTAATGAAAGAACAACAACAACTCTCCCATGTAAATGTTCCGGTCCAGGGAAAGGGGTAAAGTAGGTCACTGCTTGGCGCGCTTACTCTCACCTCTCTCCACTTATTATATCTTACGAATGCTCAGCTCTGACTTGTTTAAATGGCCAGGATTTATGGGCTTAGAAGTAAGGCGTTAATTCAAGGGGGTGTATGGGGAAAATACTTTGTCAGAATTGCTCAAATCTATTACGGAAATAAAAGTTATGATAACTGGATCCAGATGAGTGAATCTGGCTGGAAAAATTGTGTTAAAAAAATTATGATGACTATACTAGTGGATCTTCTTCTGGCACACACGCACGCACATATTTACGGGAGGTCCGCCAGTATAGGTATTCTCAGGCCGGCAGCTAGATTCAGACTCCTTGGAATGGGAATAAGCAGGCGGGCAACAAGAAGAGCTCAAGAGGACTGAGTGACTGACTGAGTGAGTGTGAGTAAAGTTTGAGCTCTGTAGTAAGAGCTATGCTGCTACTACTAGTAATAGTGAATTTATATAATACTCTGCTACTGGCCTTTCTAGCCCTATTTCACTATGAGAGCTGCTTCTATTACTACAACTACAGCTACTCCTACTCCCCGCGAACAGCAACGACGAGTATAGTAGCAACCACGATGATGACGACGACGACCAATATTGCCGACTAGAATTGAGCTTCACTCAAGCTACATATACAGACACGCGGGTTCCTTCCCATCCGTGTTTGTTTCTATACTGGAAGTAGGCCGCCGTAGAGTACTGAATATCAGTGGGAAATAATAATATGGCACAGAAATATATAAGGTTCACTTCTACAGACAGACGACTACTACGATGTAGGGGCCTTCAATATGTAACACTATACTTGTTCTGTCCTTCGTCACTCCGCCAACCCGCCGTGGAACTTTTTGTGTACATGAATGCAATACGGCTAGTACTCTATAACTAACTTGTGCTCATGCATCAGAATCTTCTGAAGAACAAAGTGAAAGGGAAGCATCAGCTTTTGAAGGCATGCGTAGGGTATGAGTAGAGCTTCAACTACTATGAAGCTCCTACTACGATTTTAATGAGCCACTTTTAGTTTTTACAACTCTCTTTTTTCTATATTCTTTAGCAGCAGTACATTTCAATCTATACACTTACAGATTGGATTTCTTGCCTGTGTACTTGATGCCATTATAATCTTCCTATATAGATACTCCATTGTGGGGCGACATGGCCATCAGGCGACTGTGGGGAGTCAGCATGTTTTTTTAGCATGTTGTTGCAACCGTCATATCATCATCATCATCACCTCATTACGAAAACTGCAGTTATGCTCAACTTCCTGCATCACAACTTATTGGCAATTCATAAAGTTTTCCCAGCCCGTACATGCTATTACCGTTGCCCTGCGGGTATAATATTATTCATAAAAATACATTTCTTGGTCCAGGGAGAGAGAAGGAAAAAGAGAGCTGTAGCAGGACTTTTTATGTAAGGCGTAATGAATGCATATAGGGATTGGCAGTCCCTTGATCAACTTATAAGACGTGGTCTGATTACGGAATGAGAATGTAGTCAGTATAGAAGTTTGCGCAATAGTTATGGGGGAACATTACATGCATAATGTGTTTCCAATGACCTTCATCTTTACCCCCGGTATATAGACGAATAAAATGTGACAAGTTCGGATTTGACCTTGTACAGAACGACCGGAGGAAAAAGTAGAAATCCAATTCCGGGTGAGTATAGTAGCTGCTACCACAAGCAAGTAACTATACAGACAGGTAGAGAGGCAGCAGAGACTTGAATGAGTGAAACAGTTTGTTGTTACACAATCAAGTGGAAATCTCTTTTGCATTGACTCCCCTTACATGCTATAGCTATAGCTCTTGTGAATGTGTATTATTATGGTTTACGAAACGGTGGAATTTTGTAGGATAAAGGACAATGCCTTAACTGGAATGAACCTTGTCCTCGAAAAGAATTATTGTTATGAATACTTATGGTGGCATAATCTTATCATCGTTATTGCATTCTTATAAACACAAATAGCACGTGGCCCTATCCACAATACAAATAACTATTTTTGTCATTCCACTATCAAGGGATTGTGATTTTCGTGGATTGTGATCAAAGTCCTTATCATGGAGAACCAGCTGAGGAATTTGGCTGGATTACGGAAGCATCATTTTGGCCATCATTGTATCACAATCATGCGGCTAACGGTTACCAAAATCTCTCAGATTGTCCCTGCTCCCATTAATAGCCTTAGAAATGGGTTACCTCTTCATTAAGTTCCGCCATAGCGGGAAGAGATGCTCTAGTTATTCTGGCAGAACAGCATCTTCTGTATAAGACTCTAAAATAATTCAGTCAATCCTCTTTTTGTTTGCTTTACACAAATTGCATGACGGCAATAAGGAAAGGAGACAACGGAAAGTGTATCAAGTGTACAGCGTAACGCCGCCGCCGAAAATGAACGAAATTCTCCAATCTCATTTGGCAATCAGACATTAAAAACATTCCAAATATTTTCCATGTTCTCTTTTTTCTTTGAACAGCAAACACTACTTTCTTTTTTAATTAATTATTAAAAGTCGTGGAGTACAGACAGAGGAGGCGGGTTGTCTGCGGTTATGTGTTGGATAAAGGGAAAGCATTATATTATGAAAGGAAAAGCATAAAGCACCTTGTCTGAGCGCATGTTGGTTCTAACACGAGCCTTCTCATTATAATTATTCCCGTACAATCTAACCTTCAAAATTCAGTACTCTGTGATTATCCCCATATAGCCTTCAACTGTGGCAGGTGAGTTCGGAGGTACATTAAACCAAAGGGATTATCGCATGACAAGGAACGTATCGATAGGGCTCATAAAAAAGTTATATATTCTCCGGCCAAATAATGATTTCCAAATAGTTATTCTATGAACTTGAACTGTGTGTAATCAGTTTTGACAGCTATGATAAGACACTAATGTATTGTTATTATTATTATTACATAAGAGGATTTATTATAATGTGCCATTCAAAAATATAATTCCAGTAGCTATTATTACTCATGCGGGAATTTGCATACAATGCCCTCATCACCATCATGTGGTTCTTCTTCTTCTTCTTCTAAACCAAAAATACGTTCCATTATAGTAGCTCCTAAAATTGTGTCATGAATGATTGGAATCTAGAGTGCCTTCTTGCAGAATAGCTCACATTTCTCCAATGTCAAGAATTTTTTTTAGTATGCGCAGCAGCAGCAGCAGTGAAGTTGTGCAATCATCATATCGAAGCTTATAGCAACAACAATTAGTTTAAAAATTTATGTTGTATGTATGCCATTTAAGAAAATTGACTGGTTGGGTGGCAAGAACATCAGTCACCTTGAGGTGTCAGGGATCCGACGATTGATTAAAAGTACAGAGAGCTCATTTCATGCTCCTCAGGTTTGTCTTGTCTTAGAAACAGAAGATGAAATTCAACACGTGAAGAGTACACGGTGATACATGAGCAGGAGGAACAATTACTTTGTAATGGGATACCCGGTTAATATCACATATTGTGTAACGAGTCAATTCTTGTGTCATTTAGGCCGTCTCTAATACATAAACCCTCTCCCAGGATATTCATGTATGCTGCCACGACCATGACTTTGTTCCTGTCAGATTTTATTGTAATCCATAGCAGTAATCATTACTAGTCCTGAGTTGCCATAATAACAAACTGTGATACGTGTGGAAAAATGATATGGAGAAAATCTTGCTGTGCCAATTTTAGAATGGAATAAAAGGTTAATCTGATATTATGAAAACATAAGGTAGGAATGAATGCAATGGAATTTCATGAGGTCGTCAAAAAGTTAAGCAGTCGTTGCCCTTTCCAGCAAAGGACGTCTATGGGTTAAATGCTGACTCAGCATTGTAACAACAGAAGGAAAAGGTTAGCTTGGACGGAAGTATTGACTGTACCAATTAGGTACGTACTACTCGTTCTGCTTCTAAACCAATAGTTTCCATTACACTTTGAACCAATTATAATTTTACTTTCTTGTAAAAACGTGAGGAACTCATAATGCCCATCATAAGCAGAACATCACGTCTGAATGTCACACATGGGGAACGTACACAGGGCTAGCTACACACTAAAAGGCCCATTCCTCACGTGTCCAGGACATGTGCCCCACAACTGCCGGCACTTTTACATACTTGTACAAACCTATTTTGGGCATTAATCAAAGAGAAATTTACAATGGTAAACATAAACGAAAATCATTTATAATGAATACATGTGTGCCTGTCGTTACCTCGTAAACACGTTCAAATTATTATTGATCCTCTGCTTGCATTCTGTTAGTCGGCGATGCATAAATTATATGGTCATGTGAATCTAGCGTGGGAGAAACAATGGGACACTGGAGTTGTAATTCCATACACAAAGAAACCGGGGTCGACCTACTGAGTTTTGTTTGTTTGTTTGTTAATGATAGAAATGGATGGAAAAATTTAGAGTAACGATGATGATGAGCATTGCAGATTAGACTGAATTTTAAATGAGATTCTTTTTGGAATGTTACGCAGACAAACAAACAGCATGAATACAAATGATAGGACGGGGGCTTTAAGACGGCTATCAGTAGCAGATGTTTATGGTGTTCCTATGGAGACCGGCTGTAACGTCCTATCGACAACATGGTTTAGCTTGACTCGTGACAGTCTGGTCACATTTTTGCGGTAACAGACACTTCAGCTCGTCATGGAAATATGTATTCAGAATTCTCTTTGATGTTCCAGTTCCCCCAATAGCCTCTTTGTTGCCAAGCAGACTGACAGACAGCGTTCCGTTGTATGAGAAAAATCCACAGGACAGAGCTGGAGAGAAATGAATGAAAGGTTACATAAATGAAACTTTTAAGCATTGCATACGTGTTTATAAACTGTGGTAACATTTGATGAGGAACTTACAAGCATGTGGCCACTGAAGGCCGACGATAGCAAATTTTCTGGTCACTTTCTGCCCTCCTAAGTAAACAGGGACGTTCGGTCCGGCAAGATTTGTTAAACCCACGGGTGCGCCCATACTACTATTCACTATAGACTTGATAACACCATGGGGCAACAGTCTTTGAAACGGCAGGAGAAACCTGAATACTTTGGGTACGTTTAATCTTGATATCCATTTGCAATTTTCAAGAATCATATCCTTCCTTTTGACTGAGCAGTCCTGGTCCAATGGTAATCGAAAAATGCCATGTGTCCTTTGTGCAAAGATGCAATTATTGCTTCATCATTAATTAATTACCTTACGATATAGTCTTGCCCAAAAGCAGCAAGAATAATGGATCCTTACCAAATGTTTTGAAACCTATGATTGCGGTCATCGGACGCTGTTTGTGTTGGTAAGGATGCAATTAAATTTGTGGCTCCTTTCAAGTCTTGATGCGATTTGCCCAACTCTTTCTCGAAATACTTGCACAATGTTCCAGAGAGTATCCAGTTGTAAGCAGCAATAGTCGGAAATCCATTCCCACACTTGAAAGGTTCCCTCAGCTTTTGTAGTCGTTTATAGGGAAATGTTGTAAAGGAGAGATTGACCTCCTGTGTCGATTTCTTCATTGCTAAAACGTCTGAGTGTATTCCAAATTCTTTGATTTGGTGCAAGGAAATTAGCGGAGCGTAAAATAAGCAGCGAATATTTTCGTACATTGGGGCACGTTTAGCTTTCTTCTCTACCTTCTTCTCTGACCTCTTCTCTCCATCGTCCGAAATGGCTTCCAGAAATTTTAACATTGATAGCCCATCACCCACAATGTGATGAAATCTGGTAATCAAAACAGATCGTAGTGGTTTTCCATGAAAAGCGCAATTGGAAATGTAAAGGACATCCCAGCATGGCTGTTCATTCTCAAAGGGAGACTGCAAATGATCACAGATAAATTCTGTCAGCTCATCTTCATTACAAATTCTCTTTGACTCTTCAATCTTGACATGATTCGACAAAGAGAAATTCCTTGTGCGACACCAAAATGGAAAATTGAGCCAGGTCGTTGGGTACATGGAAATGAGCCTGGCATAATCCTCTCGTTCTTCATTCATCACAAGGTTCTCGATTCGTTTCTGAATGATTGATACATCAATCGGCCCCTCTAGAATCCACACAAAAGCATTCGAACCCAATGGACGCTTATAAAAATCATCCGCACAGAATGAAAGTTCAAGGTCCTTGATCGGCTCAATCAAATCTGACTTGAACAACCTACTCAAGAGAATCACAGTCGACCGAACGAACAATAGAATCAATAGGATTGGTGTAATCACTGGAGAAGTTAATATGACCAGAATCCATGCTAGAGCTGCGTAAAAATAGACGAGATACATCCTGAGTGAATGAGTAAAACTAAAGAAAACTTACATTATTCATCCCATTACACAAAAGGCCCATACCGTACGTTCACCTGAAGATCCTTGCGTAATACTTTCTCACGGAAACATCATTCAGAAAGCACAGTGACATCTTAGCTGTCAACTTCCCTCATAGAAATGAATAGAATAAAAAAACTGCTCTGTCCAGGTAATTACTCTTGTTTCAAGGAAACTACGTTTTTATTCAGTTTTCTCTCACGGTAACGTAGCAACGAAAGCATCAACGGCACTGTGCTGATGATTCGCCTCAGCTTTCGTAAACGGACCAGCAAAATGGAGACCGTACTGGTTCATTAAGTTTCTATTATTAGCGTAATTTGATTCGGCCTGTCTTTCTAAATATTCTTGATAAGGTTTCCTTGGAAGAGCCCGATTCAGCTCGGCCAAATTACGAAGGAAAATACCCTTGAATGATGTCTGGTCACCATTGCAGGATTGTTCCCAGTTTTCACAAGGCTCCCTCAAGATTCCGTTCGGGCTGAGTTGCGAACTTGCGATGACAGCATCGGCAATGAGACGTCCCTGTGTGAGATAGGAGTCGTTCCCGGTGAGGGTGTAGAGCTCAGCAGCGGCTCCCAAAATGACACCTTGGTTGTAGGTCCAAGTTGTATCCCGATTATTTTGGCATTTGTCATTGAGTCCATCATTAATTAAATACTCCTCATTGACCATCCCACCCGGTGCAACGAACCAAGCGAAAAGTTCGATGGCTTCATTTCGATATTTCGTATCCCCTGGAATTCGGTTAGCAAGTTGGGCAGCGATTTTGATATACAACTCATTCGTAATGGCGTTCTTGTACATTCTGTAAATATTCCACCAGACCCCATCCCCACAGACGTCATCTCTGTAGGCAACGATGAATTCAGCGTCCAAAACAGCCATGTCCAAGTAGGTCTGATTGCCGGTCAAGTCGTATGCTCGGATCCAAGCCAGAGCCCACCATGCAATGTCGTCGAGAGCATCGCTGGTATAGTTACCCCACCAGTCATCAATGTTCTTGGCGAAATTGTCTTCAATGAGACCGATATAATGTGTGGAGCCAGTCAGGCGGAAGTAGTCAAGCATGGCTGTGAGGCAGTTTGCGGCATTCCACCAGCCAACTGTTTGCCATTTTGCATCAGGTGTGTAGAATTGCATCAGAGCAGTTACGGCAGCCTCGATGGGAGTCTGGGCGAGTAACTGTGACCTGGCCCATTCAGTACATGTGACGTTTTCGGCATTTGCAATTTTTCCACAGGCCCTAACTGCACCTACGCCATAGATGACCTGGAGATCGTCAACATTGTATAGGAGAGTGCTCACTCGGGAGGAACCTTGAGGGACAGCTGTAGCGCCGAGTTTGGAGTTATTGGCAAAAGTGATGCCCCCGTCGAAGGATCGGTCCAGCCATACTTCATCTCCGGAGGAGCCTCCTTCAAGGGTAGCAAAGGCCATGTCCAGTGTCTCTGCTATCTGCAAGGTGATTCTACGGGATTGGATTGTGATGGATGTGATGTTAGTGATTTGGGTCGCAAGGCTGGCATCTTGTCCGTCACAGAATGCTTGACAGATGGTGTCACCCTTGGCAACGCCGACTAGGACGAGCGAAGCCGCAAGGAGAAGTACGAGTTTATGTGCCATCATGCAAATTCTGTGAAATTGTAACACAAATTAACGTTCTTCAGCTTCCTTGAGAATTATCACAAAATTCGAAAACGTAGTGCGGCAATTCAATTAATTTTTAGTTAAATATCTTGTATAAATTTTACCTTAGTTTGTAGAGATGCTCTGAGTAGGAGAGGTGCTGAACTGGTTCACTTTTACTGGCTACGTTTTTCTTGTCATCATCATATCACTGTCATTCAAGTGCCCTTTATCATCAGAATGTTCTTTTTCATGTCATATTTTGATGGATATGACGACTTCTCATCCATCATAACTTTTAGACAAAAGAACCTATATGAACTCCGTTGTCTCACATTGTTCCTCACCTTTGATATGGTCACTGTTTCCCAGTTTATGTGATAAGTAATGCTTTGGGGGCGATTAATTAAAATGTAAAAGTGCTTTTTCAAGCTCTCTGGAGATGAGTTCCCTCGTGAGCAATACCAGATGGTAGTATCAATGAACTTTCTGAAGTAGTCTGCGAATTCCGTTGGCACCTTTGGATGCACATATCTCAACAACTGTTCATCCCAATGTGGATCTAGTAATACTGGAGAATTTATTCATTTGCTAGTTTGCAGCAGTAGAGTCACAAATTTTCGATAAATATTCAGCCAAGATGAAGAAAAGACATTTCAAAGAAGAGGATAGGAATAATTTAGAAATCATATAATCATATCATTAATGTAGAGTGTATCATACAGTTGAAAACAGATGAAAGACTGAGGAATAAAAATTAGCATTGGTATTTTTCAGGTCTGACGCAAGCTTGTCTGCCAGGTGAGAAGTTAAGACCCTGTTGACAGTTGTAAGTACCAACATAAGCTCCATCACGGCAAAGATAGAATTGTGAACACGCTCCTGCGATTGGATAATAGATGAGGTCACTATCGGCTGGGCAGGAAAGGTCACCTGGTGGGGGCAGCGGAACAGCGGTGGTTGCAGGTGGAGCGGCAGTCGTTGCCGGTGGGGCTGCAGTAGTTGCCGGTGGGGCTGCGCTGGAAGCTGGTGGAGCGGCGCTGGATGCTGGAGGTGCAGCACTGGTTGGTTGGGGAGCAGCAGTTGTAGGAACTGGTGCAGCTGTGGTTGATCGTGGGGCATCAGTGGCGACATCACAAGATGAGTCCCTTGATGGGTAATCACATACACTTAATCCTGCATTCCAGATTAACTCTCCCGGGCAGAACTTGCGGAATGCTACTCCCATGGAGCAATGATAATAAGCTTTGCAGTTTGTCGGATCCGGGTACAACACGTTGTCATTTTCTGGTCCACACTCCGGAGCTCCTCGGAGAACCTGTGGTAGGCAAGTAAGGAACATTAACAAGAAACAGTATGGAGCAATTACAGCTAGCAGTTGATCTAATTTAAATTAAAAATTTACCAGTCCATTGCTGACGGTCAGAGCGGATAAAAACGCGAAAATCAATGCTCCCTTCATGATGGCGAAACTTTTTGTGTTCCTTTGTATACAGGAAGTTTGCTTGTAATTGTTAGTCCTTTCAACTTTGCGATTGCAACTTGAATGTCATCGGTTTTTCACCCAAGTCCAATTTATATGACTAGGATGATCACCACATTGACGCGAGCAGGGTCGCATTATCATCTCGGGTTAATTCCCTGAGAAAACGCAATAAATTTTTCAAAATCAGCATCATCATCGTCGTCAGTAGTCAGGTATAAATTCGTTCCCTGGAATCATCTAGTGATTACCGTTAAAGTTTTAATCATTCCTTGTTTACGGTTCTTAATCCCACATCCATGATTAGATTTGACTGCTATTAGATGGTCACAATAGTTGCCATTATTTTAAACGGAGAGGAATAACGTTGGGGTTTTCTTTTACGCATGTATAACTTCCGCTGTTGTTACAAGCATAAAAAAGTTTGATCAACTAAATCCCTCGTTAGATCAGAGTTCAACTAGTAAGACATGCAGTCACAGCACATGTGTCCTCTGTTCATGTTGCATGATTTACTGTTTTATTGCCACTGCCATAAAAATCTGTGGCTATATTGCTTGCGAATGTGTATGCATTGCGTAATACGTAGATAGCGATTCTAAAATAACAAACCAAATGCCTTAATCTTCCTCAAATCCTGTCCGAAGACGACAGCAATTATATTAATTCATATCAGACACGCGCTTACATGGAATCAGAAGGACTGGAACCGACGTACGGTCCGATTTAAATGCGTAAATGGAATCAATTATTTGACGTCATCACAAGTCTTGTTTTGGATGGATTTCTTAAATTAATGCTGAACATAGGCAAGTTTTTGGTTAAAAATCTCAAGCGTTTAGAAGATTCATAAAATATAGTCAAATATTTTCGAACTGTAACATCAAAAGAAAAAAATCAAAGACAACACAACAAAAAGTAAATGGAGTAATGGCTATTTCCTTCTATCACGTTTTCGGTGTCCCTCACTACTTCTCCTTCTGCCCCTGGCATCGCTTGATCGGCCCCTGTGGTGACTATGATGATGTTCACGCCGTCTGTGAACAGATACGCGACCCTTCTTCTTTGACCTCTCAGCAATCAATTCCATTAATTTCTTTTCAGCAGGAGTTAGCTCAGCGTCTGCTGTTTGGGAAATTGATAGACCTGCGTGAGCTGAGCTAGCTGCAACTTGTTGGTCGTCTCGAGCAGTAATTTCAGCATTTGAAGCTACTGCCTGAGGTGCAGGAGTATGTTCTTGAGCAGAACCACGGGTGTCCTGTTCATCTCGTTGTTCATGTCCTTGCAAATTTTGTTGTTGTTGCTGCGGTACTACTTCTTGAGAAGGCACTGCATTGGCTTCTAGCCCACCAGTTTGAATACCTGGTGGGTCCTCACCTGACTGTCTTGGTGTTTGCTGATCCTTCTGTTGGCCGCCATCTTGTGCTGGATTGTCCTGCAATCCTCCTAACGGTTCTTTTTCTTCCTGGTGAGGAACGTCTGATGTACGCTGCTCTTGTTGCTGCTCCTGCTGCGTTTCAGTTTTAGCTTTTTCTTCAACAGGCTCAGCTTGTGATGACTTTTTGTGTTCGTTTTCTGATTCTTTACGTGGCTCCGGTGCTTCTTTTTCCTTATCTTTTATAGCAAGAGGAGGTGATGCTGGCACCTCTTTATGGGCATGATGTGACCCTCTATGAGCTCGATGATGTGCATGAGCGGCTTCTTTATGAGGGTGAACTGCCTCCTTATGTGGATGAGCTGTTTCTTTATGTGGATGAGCTGCTTCTTTATGAGGATGACCTGCCTCTTTATGAGGGTGAGCTACTTCTTTATGGGAATGATGATGTGCAGCGACTGGGTGAGGTGCCACTTTATGATGCGTTGTAGGGCGAGATACGTGATGTTTTGCTGTCGGAGGATGATGCTGTTCCTTGTGGGGATGAGGAGCCAACGGCTGTTTCGAAGCATGTGCCCCTCCTTGAATTTTTTGGGCCTTCGAGTGACCTACTGCTGGGTCTGGGGTACTTGGATCGTCTGCTCCCTCCTTGACTCTGGTTCTATGGCGCGACTTGGTTTTCACTTCTTCAGGCACTGGCGTTGGTACTGGTACGATCGAATGAGCAACGAGTCCAATCTGCGTCCCATTTTGAACATGCCTGTATAAGAAGACCCAGCATACGGCAATCCAGGTTTCATACAGTCCATTAAGAAACCAAAGAGGAGCAATTCCTTCGATGAAAACACCGGATATGGAATTAACTTGAAATACAACCATAGCGGATATTGCTAATATCACAACTATAATGAGGACTATAGGGTGTATAAAGCAAACGAAGGCATTGACTTGGTTCTGCATACAAAAGAAAATATCATTACTGATTGCTAACTGAAATTCGTAAATAGAGATGGAAAAGTACTCACAAAGACGATTGAAGCGATGAGAGCGGCATTAACAATTACCATGATGACCGCCAGACCAATGTACGTTTTGAATGTGAAGTCTAAGGTGAGCCAAATATTTCCTATTATGAGTATTGACATTAAAAAATAATTAACTCTGGTCGAGTTCTCGTAACTCTGTCATGTGTTGCGTACCGATGGCTTTCGGATTATGCACGTTCAGATAGCCCAGAACGTTAACGCATCGTCCGTGAGGATCGCAGTTTGGGGAGCCGAAACTTATCCATAATTTATAGAGTTGCACCTCATCTAATGCTATCACATATACTCCATACCCGATTCCAGGTAAATAAAGAACCTAGAAAAAGATTTCCGTTGAAATTAATGCTATAAAGGTAGTTTTCCCATTTAATTATTGCTCACAATTGCAACGATGGTTAATATCAGAACCCACCAGGTGAGAGGTACATCAAGGCATGGACAACAGATGCAGGGACTGCTGTCATTAGTTTGTGGCTCTGAGATTTTCGGTTTCTCCGTTGTCGTCTTGTTCTCCTGTGCAGGAATTTCCGCATTCTCATTCTTCAGTGATCCCTTCGGCTTTGCTGCAGGATCTTTTTCCTTAACGTGAGCACTTTTGTGGCCTGCGGCGGGTACTGGAGATTTTGCAGGCTGCAAAGGATGAGTTTTCGAAACATGTGAATGTCCTCCCGCATGTTGACCAGGATGTGCCCCATGTCCTCCTCCCGCAGTACGTTCTTCATGCCCCGGCTTTGCTTTGTGTCTTTTATCTTTACTGTCTCTACCCTTGGAATGACTTTTATGCTTATGTTTACTACTTCTCTTTGAATGACTTCTCCTTCCCTTCTTCTTCTCCTTGTCCTTATCCTTTTTCTTGTCATGTTCACGTGTTTCTGCAGGATGGGATACTTTCTTTCTAGGTTCAACTGTTTTTTTCTGGCGGCCATAATCCATCCGTGATCTGCTTCCAAATTTTCTATAGGTTTTAGAGGAGCATCACTGAGTTAACACTAACAACAAGTATTCTCCTGTCTTTAGCATCTGCTAGTCCCTTTCTTCTTCTTTTAGCATAATGCCCGTTTGAAGTGAGAAAAACAATTATGGGTAAGCACTTCAAGCAGGAACAAGTCTGGTAATTTGGGTTCATACTGTGTGCAAAATTCGTAAGCTTCTGGCACCTACAGTATACCATTACTCCTCCTGAGAGTCACATTGTAGTTGATCGCAGAATATTCACTCGCAAAACTGGAATTTATTCAATTTGAACATTGAATTAACAAGAGGCCAACAGGCGGCGCCTGCAATGCATTATCGCCGGCCATTTTCTCTCAGTTCGTTCATTTTTTTAAGCCAAATTAAAATTTGTAATGTATGAAGGAAAACGTAGGTGAAATTGTGACTTTTTCGATCCTATTCAAAAGTGTCATCCGTCGATGACTCCATAGCGATGAAATCACTGAAGCCGGAGCTTCGGTTGCACCTGCCTGCGCCTCTGACTACGGAGTGAGTCGGGAAAAGTCATCAGTAGTTTCAAGTTGAAGAGCCAGTTGAGATGGAAATGGACTTAACTGAAAATTCAAAGGAAATAATAATTTATTTTTGCACCGTCGAAGTTTTGCCGTGATTTTCCAATAATTCCAATGCCGGATTAGCTTTTGATTCAACAGCTAGAGCTAACAGCATCAGCAGCTTTCAGTTTAAATTTTGGATGGATGGAACGGAACCATCAAACGGATCAAATTCGGACTTAATTTGAAAATTAACTTCTGACCTGATACAAAATTATGTTTCAATAAATCCTCTGTAATTTATAATCATTGCAAATAAAATTGGCCACTGCAGACAAAATTACATATATGTATTTAACGGGACACCTAAAATTTATAGTAGTATAAATAAAATCTTATTTCTGGCAA
>JAQFYD010000157.1:0-26786 GCA_034694225.1 Bourletiella hortensis | reverse complement strand
GGCACGGCGAAGCTTTTGCTCTTCCATAAAGGATCACAGAAAGGATGGATGTGATGGTGTGTGCTATGGCACAATGTGTAACGTGGTAGAGTTTAGAATGGTGTACAGTTTTACCTGTAGTACCGACCATTGGCCTGAATAACTGTGCTTCTACTATACACAACGTTATGATGTTGTTGTTGATGATCATTATCATTATGGTATGCACATGACGAGGGGAGGCAAGAGAGAGAGAGAGGGCAATTAGCTAATTGCGTATGCATTATATATACTCATTCATAAGTTCCTATTGCTTTTATGTGCACAACAAGATTCTATAATAATAATAATAATGACAATCACAATAACAAAACTATATGTGTATATACCTCCGAGAGGGAGGGCGGGAACGTGTGGGGAATTATTTCCACCTTTTTTTTGCAATAGCCAATAATACTTTGATATCGCTGCTCAACCTGTTGTTGTGGAAGGTTCTGTTGTTGTTGTTGCCGTTGATCTCTAAAATTGACGTTGTTCCGTTCCATTGAAGATTTTTATACGAATGGATGAGGTACTGGATTGGCTTCTACTTAATCATGGTCATATGTGCTGCATGTTTTAAACCTCTTTTAGCAGTGAAGGGTTTTTGTAATCGGGGGAAAAGATGAGGGAACTTTGTATTTTGCAAAACAAAAATATAATTTTATTTAATTTTTCAACAACAAACTCTCCCTATCGCCTCCACGCATGTTTGGTATGTCTGTTACATTGTGAATGTTCAGCAGTTGCAATGCCTTGAGGTTTTTTCGTCTCTCATGCTTTCAGTTTTGATGACTTTTCCACACATTAGCTTGCCACTATTTCTCTCTCTCTCTCTCACTCTGTGTCTCAGGCACCCACACACACAGATGTACAGTTACTCTTTTGGGGATACTTGATGTATAGCAATGTATTTTTGGATATAAAATAACGCCTGAGTTTATGAGCGTTAGCCAAGGACTTTAGCTAAAACAAGAGAAGCAGAAAGAACAACAATAATAACAACAACAGCCGTGTAGCATTGATTATATATAGAAGCTGTTGGTTATACATGTGGAGCTGACACTCTTTAGTAACTATATTGCCACACAGCTGGTAAAGAGAAGGCTGGTGATCGAGAGCCGTTTTTTCTACGTATACGTGATGATGGTGGGTAATTTTTGCAGAAGAATCATTACATTCTTGGAGGAGACTCTCATCATTGGGAAGATGTGTGGATTAAAATAGAATGCAGTTTGCATTATTTTCCGATCCAGGCTCTTTCTTATTATCATAAGATACTTGATGATAATGATGTTTTCCTCCTCCTCTCTGTATTTGGTTTAGCTGTCTTCTTGGTGAGCGGGAGATCATGATTATTGTTGGTGGTACCTATACCAGAGGAGGTCTTCCAAACTGAGCATTATTGGCTACAATACATATGAATGACTCTGCGGGTCATTGAGCTCATTTTTTGAAAACTTTTATTCTCACTTCTACTACCTACTCGGGCGAGTGACAAGAAAGTGGTCTATTTGAAGAAAAAAAAATCGTCCAACAATGTTATTGGAAAATTGAAATGAAGAGAGAGAATGATGAACTTTGCTCATCGTTTGTGTGCATTAATAATGAGCGGCATATGTAAAGCGATGCACGGGCTAGAAACTGCAGCGTGTTTTCGTCCTGAAAATGTTTGCCATCTTTTTGAATGTGCACTCTATAGCTCTGCTTCTGAGGTACACAGGGAGAATGAGTGAAGTCAAGTCTAACTGTCTTTCTTACTTGACTGAGGCAGACATGAGTAATGATTTAAAACAGCAACAATTTCCATGATTCAGATTTATATTTGAACTTTTTAAAGTACTATACTTGAAGGTTAAATGCACTTGCATCGTATCAATGATGAAATGATGATGGCGATCAAGAGAGAAGCGTGCGAATGAAAACTTTAAAATAGAATCTCGAAATGGCTACATGTTGCATGTGTAGTAATATTGCTCAAAGGGAGAAGTCATTTTTGCCGCAAATGAGGCAATCCTGCGTAAGATGTTTACCTTGTGTAAACTTAGAAGCTCAAGAAGACCCTAAACCGCTCCTCATACGTTGACTTAGACAGGCATACTAGCTATACAGACGGGCAAAGCATATAAAGGAGTACAAGGAATATTAACAAAAATTCTGTCTGAGTCAAAGCAAGGGCCAGAAGAGATGGAGAGCGAGAACGAGAACGATGTAGTTAACAAGATGATATGAGGTGGACTGTTGAAAAAAAAATTCGACAATCTCATCGTAACTGTTGGAACGTAAACAGAATGTAGAACAAACACATGTACATACACAGTAAAGTGTATTACTTGTATACGACTGTAAAGTCACGTTGTTCGCACGTTGCTCACTGTGCGTAGTACAGCAGTAGCCTTGGTTTCAATTGTAATTCTTACTACCTTCGGATGATGTCGTAATCCGCCATGTTGTAGCCTACAATTATTGCGTTTATGTGTAAGATGAGAACGTGATAGACGGCGGCAGGGGAAATTGAAACGAATTTGATGCCAGTTTTTTCTTGTAATATTCATTTGCTTCTACGCCGTAAGCCTCCGCCATTATTATTATTACCATCATCATTTAGTAGCAAAACATAGTATGGATCTGAGCTTTGCAAAGTTGCTACAACATGGCAAATATGGAAGGACTGATTTCATGATTTTTCAACCTACTCAAGTCTGCATGAAATTCTAAAACGGCTATGGCTGTCGTTCAGAAGCGTGGCATTGAGTTTCATGCACAGATACAATTCCATATAAACTTCCACTGGATAAGCATATTAATTAAACGCAGAGGATTGATCAGTGCTGGACTAATTGTAAATACCGTGCAAGGCTAATTACAATTTCGCTCGCTTTCCAGGTGCGTTCAAAATTAAAGGAGCAATGACGGCAGAAGCAGATACTTTACATTGGGACCTTCAGGATTTACTAGAAAATGTCACTTTTGCGGAAAGAATTCTTTAGAGTGGTGGAAAGGGAGAGAGAGGGATAGAAAATAATGGGATAATTAGCAAGATGCTAAGGGTTGATTAAATAATGCTACAATAATTATTCGAATACATGAGAGCACCTGTGTTTACGAGTCTCACGCATGTTACGTGAATATCATGAGAGGCGGAAACATGCTATAGTTTTCCAAAGGCTTAGGATGGATAATCAATATAGCGACTAAAGGTCTGAGTCAGATTTAGATTATCAGTTTTGAAAATCCGGTGGGAAGGAGGACAAACACGGAAACCGGAATAGCTATGTTGTGACTCCGTTGTGTACAACTGACTGAGAGCGGCCCTATGTTACTCTGTCCTGTGCAGTGATTTAGAGACAGAACGGCGTGTTTTGTTTGTGTGATCATATAGTTAGCAGTATGAATCTTAACTTTAAGGGAGTTGCATGTACGACTACTTGTCAACCTGGTTGCATGCAAGTGCTTTTACTGAGAGAAATATTGCTGCTACAGAGCAGTACTAGTGGAAAACAGGAAGGGAACACACGAACCAGCTGGTCAAATATGGCAAGAGTAAAATTATGTGTGTAATTGCTACTCCTGAATTTTTCGTGCTATGGTAATACTAGTCTTAAGTTGGAATCGCATGGTAACATTGTAGGCTCATAAGTTTCTTTGTCACTTGTTACAGGTTTCGACCTCTGGATCTCAGCAGCAGCAGATGGGGGCAAGTGGTGACATGAAGAATACGAACATGAATGCCTCAGTCCAGTCTCAAAGCTTTTACTACCACAACCAAGGAGTTGGACCGCATTCCCAAATGCATCATCAGCAACCACCGCAGCAACAGCAGCACCAAGTCTCTCAGTCACAAGTGACCGAATCTGGATCACCATTTATGAATGTTAATAATTCAATCCAATCAAACTCCAATAATCCTCACATTGGAGGCAATAATCAAGGCCAGACCATCAATTTCACCCAACAGCATTTAAGAATGTCCACTGGGATCCCGCCTTCAGCCCCAGGAATGAACCGAATGATGGTACCAGGTTCTGGACCACCTATGGGTCCAGGACCAGGTGGCAGCATGCCAAGAATGGGAATGCAGCAAAGAATGGCAACACCTGCTGGAGCTGGAGGTCCGAGTATGAACGACATGGGGATGGGTCCCAGAATGGAAATGCAGCAAAGAATGATGCGCCAGCAGCAAATTCGTGGTCAGTCAGTCCCGCCTCAGCAAATGATGCGACCTGGAGGACCGGCTGATATGATGACTCAACAGCAGCTAATGGCAGCACAAGGCTCTATGATGAACCGATTCCCCAATATGGCCTCTAATTCGCCCACAGCTTCTGGACCCGGCCGACCAGGAATGGGTCCAGGTCCAACGGGTCCTCCCATGATGGGCAGTGGAGGAGGTCCAGGTCAAGTTCCTGGTCCCGGTATGAATAGTCTCCGCATGCAAACAAATATGTATGGACCGGGCCCAGGTCAGAGTATGTCTTCCGTCGCTGGTAATAATAGCAATCTTCCAATGGGTGGCACAATGGGCATGAGCAATATGAATATGGCCATGCGCCATCGGATGCCTTCATACAACTCTGGGGCCGGTGGCGGCCCTAATCCTTCAGCTAACGTTCCCGGTCGACCTGGAATGAATCATGCCATGATGATGTCATCACAGTCACAACAGCAATCCGTCGGACCAACCGGTGACTGGGTAGGCATGGGAGATCCTAGTATGAGAAACTACCCCGGTGCTAGTATGCAACAGTCCCACCAAAACATGCGACCAAGTGCGAACCCCGCGGGCTTTCATCAAGGTAAAGGCAGTCATAAGAACGTCTTCTCAACCATAACTTTAGTAATCAAAATTCAGCCAGGTGATACTAATTAATATTCTTGACTTTTAAAACAGCAATGCCGATGCAGATGGCTCAACAGCAACAACAACAACAGCATGCCATGAGTCAAATGCAGAGAGGTGATGGAAGCATGTGTAATGCAGGAGTGCCTGGGCAGCCCGGTATGCCAGGGAATCCAATGGCTAACATTGGATATGGACAGCAGAAGCCGCCACAGCAACAGCAACAACAGCAGCAACAAATGTCCATGGGAGGGAACCCAGGGAATTTCCCACAGATGCCTCCGATGAGTGCAAATAAAATGTCTCAGTCCCAGCAACAACAACAGCCACCCAGCACTGTCTGCATGACTTCCAACTTCAACATGAAGAGTGGGGGCAGTATGGCCATGGGTAGCAATGCTGGAGGCAGGGGGACAATGATGTGTGCCAACTCTCAATCCATGAATCAAATGTGTCACACTGCTCCAATGAAGAACACCAATAATCCTGACATGACAAATCAAGATTTCAACTTTGACCTTCTTGAAAATATAACTTCTAGTGATGCTTCTTCCTTCAATGCTGATACAGATTTCCTCAGTTCTTTCGACTCTAATCCAAATTATCACAATATTTTAGATTCCTTATAATAATAGCTTATCGCTGTAGAGGGTCTAAACTCTAATTTAGTATTATGGTCATTGCCTACTATTATTATTTTTTTTGCACTTAATCGGAACGATGATGACGCTGTGAAAGACCACATAAGTTATAACAATAACAATGATAATTATAGCATTAATAAGATTAAGCCTGACATAAATGAATAAGCGCAATATATAGAGCTCGTTGTTAAGCATAGGATAGGTACATTACATGTCTTACTACATGTCTTGAGTATCCTCCCAAATCTCCAAGTCCGTAGATAATGCAGCAACCTGTGTATATTAGTCGGTCAGTATAGATGTGCACCTTTGTCGTGGCTTGTAGATCATGACTATGGGACGATGACAATGTGAAAAACGATGTAAATTATTATTATTACTCCTTATCTATTTAGCATTCTCCTTCCATCGAAGGAGGGATCCCACTTCCTAATTACCCTAAAGGCTTCCAGTAATAATATTGCAGTAATGATGCTTATAAGATCTAACATTTCCCGAAAATGAGCTCCGTATTATTCCCTTGAGTCATCACTCAACATTATATTTCAGCTTCATTAATAACAACGTTTCAATTCTCCCCGTTTAAGACTTTCTTCAGATTAATTGAAAATTTTGTCGCCAACCAGACGTCGGCTATCTATCCATTTCCGTACATTAAATTCAATCAACTAATTTTGCCTTAGAGTTCAGGGAGTCCGCAAGTATGACGAGATTAAAGTTCCACATCTCCAGTTTTTGTAAATCTGTATGCTTCTTGCAATAATGCTGCGCTACTTTTTTCAGTATGCAACTATGGGGTTAAATAAGAGAGATTTTCAGAGTGTTCAACAAGAAGAAGACAGAAGCTACTTTTGGAGCGCATAAATAACAATAATAATAATAATTATGTGAAATGGTTGGATCTTTTGCAAGCTGGGTTAGGGTCGGTCGTGTGATGAAAAGGGGATTCAAAAATAAGGAAACAACAATAATTTTGTGGCTTTAATTAGAAATTAAGTTCAATATATTGTACATGAGGCCTTGGCTAATCAATTATTTATTTAGTGGCATTCTCCATTGAATTACCAATGAATTATTATGTTACTGCCCGAAAGTATGTGAATTATTATATAAACCAGGTATTCTTTTCACAGTCATGATAAAAGTTAAATGGGCAATTACAGACCCTTATCTCATACATGAATGTGTGTCTTCGTATTCTTTCTACAAACGCGTATAGAGGCAAAGAGGGGTTGTCCTTAAAAATATACAGAGAAGTTGATGATTGTAATTATTATTATTAAGTAAAGGTGTTAGTCCTTATTTTGTGTACCATATTTTGTACCTATTTAGACGATGACGCAATTTTTTCAATTGTATTATTATTATTATCATAATCACCATTATTATTCTGTACGCATATACAGAAATTCTTAAATGTTATGACCATGAGCATTATTACTATTATTATTATTATCAAGATACAAATTTATATGATGAACTTCCAATTAACGCAACCAGGTCAGTCCAGTTTATATCAATGTAATAGCAATCTAATGTTCATCATGTCCTTATTTAATTAAATGAGGTGTCAGTATATACATACATACATGATATATTTTTCCTTTTGATTCTTTGACAATGATGGACTGAAGTGTTCAACTAAAACCACTGAAACATGATGGTTCTTAAGTAGTAATGGAAACCGAATTATGAATAACGTTTTATTAATTATTATTATTATCATCGTTATTTTTTCCTCTGTGAAGATTTATTTCACGCTTTGTTTATTAATAAAACACCTCGCGGATATTTTTCCAACTCTCTCCGAATATTTGGTTTTGTTTTTAATATTTTAATTAATCCTCTCCCCCTATGAATCCTAAGCTGTTGTGCATATAGGAAGTGTCCTCCTTGACAGAGTTCATTTTGCCCTTATGGATGCAAGCGAATGACAGGTCGATCTGCAAATTTCCGTTCTTAGCCCAAACTATACAAGCAAGGCAATTACTAAGGGAGCTCAGTACGCCCCCAAGATGACCAAGAACAGTTCCTCTAAGTTCCACTGAGTTCATTAGTTTTGTCTTCAAAAATGTTAGGCAACGCTGAGTGCTTCTATAGGAGTGCTTCTAGCTATTCCACAATTGAAGACCGTCGTTATGGAAACTGCATAAGTTTCCATTGTACCTAATCCTATCGCAATGTAAACAGAAACTAGTTGGTTTTGGAAATCAGATAAGGCACGTGCGATCATTCCACACGGATTTCTGCGCATCAGAACCGTTACATAACGTAGCTAAAAATAGGTAAATGTACTACTTCAAGTACGCGAAGATTGTGTGTAAGTCAGGTAGGTGTCAGAGAGTGAGTTATGTCAACAGAGGAGTAGATTGCTTGACCCTTACCGACTTACCTGTATGGAAGCAAGGATTTCACCCTTCCCCAATCGATCAAAAATGTTGGAGCCAGCACTGTTATCCAAGTTTATACGCACTACTGGCCTCCGTATGAGTGTCAACATAGTATGACAGTATGAACATGATGAGATATCCTTCCGTTATTTAAAGTTGATGTAGAGCTATTTTTAAATGACACTCAAATAGAGCCTTCATCATAGTAACTTGAAAAGTTCATCATTCATTATTCAAGTGCTAAAAAAGTCTTTGTTTTCTAAAGGATGGATGGAACGCACAAGTCAGTACATCGAAATTGCATAACTAAAATAGTGTCAGTTATCATCATCGAGTTTGTTATCCTACTCTGCTTTCTTCTTATCAATGAATATTTTAAATTCGGGAAAATTAACAACATAAACATGCACAGCTGTAGCCCATTACAGCGGTATCGGTTATGCAAATGTTCATTTTAACTACCAAATGCAAAATTCTGTTTGCCTTTGCTAAAAAAAGTGTACATTAAAAATGATGATAAAGTCAGCCACGTAAGATGATTACATGACATGTACGGAATTTACGGTAATGAAATAACACTTGTTTCTGTATCAGTTTGTATCAAGTACGTACTATGATGATGACTAATATGCTAACTTTTAGCACGTAACAATGAAGATATAAATGTGATTAATAGTGTACTATTGCCAGTTCCGCACGAGCTGTAGTTTGTACATATAATAACAAGTTTGAGTGTATCGGTGATTATGAGTACATGCGTGAGGTGAATGGGTGTGATTCGCATTCTCGTGATTATGATATTCAATGTTACAGTAAAATTGACACTTTGCTGTGAGGGAAGAAGGCAAATTAATATAGTAATAATAATAATGATAAAGACGAACGGAGATGAGATGAGGAAAAATAATAATAATGTTGCCATGTCATGTAAACTATATATACACTCATTATGGACAAAGGGTCACGGTATGCAGTGGCTGATTTTTCCACTTGGGGTACTTAAGGATTTTACCATTAAGTACCATTTGAAACATGTGTGCTAAAAGAATGAAAACTTGTGTAATAAGACTAAGATTAATTTACATACATACTTACAAGTTAGTAGTTGCACTTATAATGTACCACCTGTTACTTTACGAATAACAACTTTCAGTGTTGTTATATCAATAATAAAATTATAATAAATAGAAGAGGAAATGTGGAAAAGATTATGGCTCTTATTTCTTTAAATTTGTCTTCGGAATCCACCTTGACCTTTGAAAATCTCAAGAAGAAGATTTCCTCATGTTCGGGAGTCAGGAGAAAGCACCGGGCGAAAGTTAGCATCTGTACGTGTACTAAAACACTAGGTGAGAGACAGTGAGAAATTCACCCTCTCAGCGAGCAAGGCTTTGTGGAGAAAACCCCGAAATATTGCCAGATGGAAATGTTTCAAGTACGAAAAAATTAATGAGACCTGTTATCTCATAGTTACACTATGAAGCAAACAGAAAGAGTTACCCTGAGTTCACAATCACGAGTGTGGATTATCTTACAGATGAAACAGAATGATTCTGGATCGTGCAAGATGGCCGACACCAAGTGGGCCGTCCTGGACGGTCTATGTGGACGGGCCATTCACATAGGCCATAGACGTACTACCTTTAGTGCTGATTCTGAACTTTTTCAATAGCCCCATGGCGTCAGGACCCGATTGGCCAACAGCGTATTTGACAAAGATATGAAAGGTGACTGCCCAGGAAGTCTCACCAAGGTTACAAATTAACGGATCATAGCTCACTCGTAACGATTGTTATGTTATGACACTTAAAATAATAAAATAGTGCGCAGATAAAACGCACCAGCTTCCTCGGAACTTTTTCTATGTCCAGGGGAAGGTGTACATTAGATAATTCAGGTTCTTAACGTTTGCTTTGTCTACTTTATGATTTTACTACAGCCTAGTGACTCCTCTACACAAAAGCAAAATCAGACATTCACGTTTCAGCATGAAAATGAGAGAAAGTCACAGGAGCACAGAGGTCAGATTATACCATACCCAAAAGCCTTTATTATTGTAGGTGTTGTTGGTTACAAACAAATATTTGTTGTGTTCAAGAATGAACCCGATTGGGATTTGGGGATCAACAATGGAAAACAAAAGTATCAATTAAGAAGGGCGTAGAGATCAAGGACCTGCAAGGTGAACCTGAAGAATGAACCACGTGACAGTACAACCAGCTGCTGCTTTGATTGGTTTTACAATGTTTCCCACGCTTGGACATTTTCATTTTGTATATTAAGACGCCCCGCAATGACCGTTCGACCTGTTTCCCTCAACGTGGGGAACATCTATTAATGATATAAATAAGGTCTCCAAAATGCCATCACCCATCCTTTATTTCATAACCAATGCTCCTTGCTGTCAACAATGACCATTGCAATATATGGTAGGGAACCCGATAAGTCGTCAATGATCGTTCAAAAAACAAAGGGATAATGAAACTTGTGCAACCGTCACAGTCAGATGCTACCAAGGTGCCAACAATCCTGGTTGATGATTGACACAGGCTACTGGTTAGGATCAACTACATCTTAAAAATCTACTTGATTTCTACATTAGGTCCGTAACCATGTTATTCAACAACAACCTGGTCTAGAACAAATCGAGGGTCTTACTGGAAGGATTAAGTACGGCTTTGAGATGCAAAGTGAAAAAAAACGTTAAAATCTAAATGTACACCGCGTATTCGCACAATCTCGGGCTATTATTACAATGTATAAAAGGCTAGAATCCTAACAAGGTCAAAAATTGAAAACGAGTGAGCACGAGAGTCCCAAGGCCATTTAAATATTCTTCGTAGCTCACGGGAGTACCAAAATTATTTATGCTTATTGTCTGCTTGAATCTCTGCAAGACGTAAGTCATTCTGAAGATACTGAACATCAAGCAACCATCAGTCTGTATCAAACATAAATTACATAAACACGGTTTCGTATCATCAAAGAGAGGTTGGAGTGAACTTTTGCCATGAAGTACTCGACTTGGACCACATAACCTTAGAATTTATTGACAATTAATTCACCCACAAAAGTTTACGTGTATGTTGACTTCAATAGCTACTACCACCGATATTCCATTGAGTATCCCATTATAAAAATAATAGCTGTACAGAGTGAGATAAATAATTTTTCCTCCTCCATCATCAACATTGTGTCCATCTGATTCCCTGCGATAACGCGTTACCGAGGACGCATAAAATAAGTTCACGTACTCCCTACGTCCCATTAGTTTTTCACCAACAAAAGGCGAAGGTCTTACTGTCCTGTCCGCATTATTTAGGTGTGATTTTAACTAGACGGGTGATTGATTCTCAAGTCCAGAACTGAGAATGACGCTGTCAGAAGACTCTGTTTGTGCTGAAACACAGCGGGAGCAAGATACTTCCAGTGAAAACAGCAGCCCATCCACTATTCAGAAACCACCTGTCGAACCCGCACCGGTGGCCAATGATACTTTACCTAAGACAGAAGAAGTAGTTACAAGAGAAGTGGTAGAGTCCATCATTGGCAACTACGACCCGGACCTGGAGGTCCTCGACTTTTCTGCCGAACAGGGATCACAGGTGGGGGACAATTATATGTCCATCATGTACGCTGTAAGTATCCATATCCGGTCCAAGAGGACTGGAGTGAGAGGTTCAGTCTCAATCATGCTGAAAACGATGCCAAGGAATAGCTATCGGCAGCAGATGCTCAATGAAATGAAAGCCTTTGAGAAGGAAGGCAAAATGTATGGTCAAGTATTCAAGGATTTTGAGGCATTTCAAAAGGAGAGGGGCATTGGAGAAAGTGAAATTTTCCGGCCGTATCCAAAATGTTACCATTGGTTCAGTGACGGAAAAACAGACTACTTGGCCATGGAAGACCTCAGACCATTGGGGTGAGTCGCACTTTAAAAGCGAAATTTAATGTATGATATAACCGAAAATTGGGCTCGTTACGTTAATGAATCTTGAGCTTCCTGAGCATGACTTGCTATACTTTAGTCATCAATGCAAAAACTTGCATAAGAGTATTAGGCCGTGAATAAGCAAGTTTCAGAGTTATTCTCCTTCAGATTGTCTTTATTATGTATTTACCTAATTAGCTACAACGCCACCCTAGACCTTGTATGTCTTTCAACTAGCGGACTGCAGTAAAGCAATTCTTGTCCGAAATATGATATGCGTCCTTCAAGTAAGGAAATTGGACACTTCAAACCTCATAGTCTTTCATAGTTTCAAGGTTACAGTGTAGGACTGCAACATAAAGTATGCCACTGTGAACATCCACAAAAGATTCTTCCATACTCAATTATTTTTCATCACAAGTGGTGTTAAATCATATACTTGATATACGCTGTTCAATATAATATACATATCAGGATTACTAACATGGCGGAACCTTTGTCACAGCCACAGACGTAACTTGCTCTCCCAGTTGCCCCCGTTTCATTTAGCTATGACTTCTGTGAGACAATTCTAGCATCTCATTTAACTAATTTCAAAATGTAATTGATTTTCAAGCTTCCGAATGGGCAACCGGGTGCATGGATTGGATCTGGCCCACTGTGAAATGATCATAAAGAATCTTGCGAAATTCCACGCAATCTCATATACCATGTTTGAGGGGGACTTTGAGAGGATACTGACAACTTACCCGTTCCTAGAAGAACGTATGTTCAAGAAGCCTGAAGATGTAGACGAGATGTACAAAGGTTACATGCGTCAAACATTCAGCTCAGAGGCCGACATGTTGCGCGGCAGTCATCCAAAAGAAGCTGAAGCGGTCCTTCGGGTCTATGACGACGACTTCTACGCTCGCCTACGAAGATACTCTGCTGAAAGGGTTGACCATGCAGTAATAAATCACGGAGACTGCTGGACAAACAATTTATTATTTCGATATAACCAAGGAAGCAAAAGTCCAGTTGAATTCAGGTATTAAAATTTCTTTCCGCGCATCACATGGACAAATAAAAGATGTAGTGGTCTAAAGTACTTCATGATAATATGGTTTGAACACAGGTTTATCGACTTCCAAATCTCTCGTGTCTGCTCCCGTGCTATTGATTTGCTTTACTTCTTATATTCGAGCCCGCAAATCCAAATTTTGAACGGTTATGAGGAGAAGCTCTTGAGGATTTACCATGATGAGTTCACCAGTTTTTCGGCCAGACTGGGCTGTTTGAGTGAGCAGCTGACATGGGAAGACTTGGTTAAAGAAATTAGCCGCTGCCGCCCATTTGGCGTCACTCTCGGACTTATGCTTGCACCAGTTTTCTCTGCAAATAAAGATGATTTACCGGATATGGAGACTCTGGAATTCAAAGATGGGGACGACAATACTGAATTAGCCAGCCAGTTTTTAACAAGCTCGATGAAATCCGGCGTGGCGCACGGGAAAATCTTAAATATTGTTGAGAATCACATTCCTCGCTGTGATGTGTGGAAAAAGCCTTTGGTACGGGTCCCTAACTAAATCACAAATATCATTGTGATCGTGATACAAGCCATTTTTCTCCGGAACGTGAGAACTATAGCTCAACCGTGTCTTCCGTCGTTTTAATACTATTTCTATTATTATCATGGGTAGTATTTTCCTTCAGGATTTCCATTTCAGATTTAATTTAACGAGTAATAGTTAGCTCCGTAGCATCACCAAATTCATGAATTATCAGTAATGGGTCTCACGTGAATACTCCTAGTAGATCTGAAATCCATCACGTGGGTGTTTGGAAGTATCATAATGGTCAAATAAGTCACAGCTGAATAAAGCTGTTGCCTTTACACTTCATGATCAGACAAAACTAATTTTCTGTCGTCCATTAATTTCAAATAAATATAATAATTGTGAAGATTATAAACAATGCGTACAATGCGTGGGAAGGAAAATCATTCTGACATGATTTTAGAAATTTAATTGATTTTATTTCATCATACGTAGTCTATAGAAAAGAAATAACAAGATTGATAGAGCGCCATAAGTTGATAACTAATGATCAAACTTCTTATACCTAAATCAATAACAGAAATTTTCGGCGCGACGATGCGAAGCGATTGCCTAACGAAACTCAAAAACAAAGCTTCCTTTTGTTTATAAACAATTATTTGTTCCACGCAGCAGTTCCTCTACGGCACCGCACTCTGCTGCATTATTATACTTATTTTTATTTGAATATAACTTATTTTTCCTGAATTTATTGCAAAAAACTAAAGCAATCTGAATTTCAACGGGACGTACCTCTGATTTCTTCGTAGCACGTTGGTGTTAATTACTTACTGTAACGCTAGTACTTATTAGTACCTACTATAAAATAGTTCAGTGTCGATGTCAATATTCCCAACGTCTTCAATATAAAAATTTTTTGCATGTTCAACACAATCATTACGTCACCTTGGAATCTACTACCGTAACTATTCCTACTTGCAACAAACATACAGATATGGACGGTTTGTATAACGGTTGGACCAATCCATTATCGGAGAAGGTACAGCCTCTGTCCAGTCCCTTTTATTTACAACCACTAATTATCAGTCTTGAGTATTATATTGCTTAGGACACACAAAAACAAACGCATTCGCACATTCTACAGGTTGTCGTGAGCATTACGGATTGAAATACGAAGATAAATATTTCCAAAAATCGAAAAAGAAATACGACATGGCTAAGAAAAATTATTCTAACTGTCAAAAAAAAGGAATCGGCTGTAATTGCATTTGCTTGAAAAAAAGTTATAATTACTACAAAAAACGACAAAAGACTAAGTTTGACTTATTTACTCGTTTCTAGAAACAACACACGCTCAGGACCTCCCCAGTACATAAGAAACAGAAATATACCGAAGGGACAAAGAAATATTTCATCATCGGGAACAAGTTAACTGATTGAAGCTCAAAACTGTTTATCTTGCGCGCTGAGTCAGGAGATTGTTTTGAGCTTGAGTAAATTACTTTCGTAGAGACAAATAGGTATAGGCACATGGGATCTATCAATAACAATGACTACTAGTATGTAATGTTACGTCGTTACATCATTACTCAAAGATACTATTACCTCACGGAAGTACAAAAATAGTCACATTTATGTCATAAAGCTTCAAACTTCAGAAGGAGGATACAACATCCTATAAAAAAACTAACGGCATCAAGCTAGAGCCCATCATTGCAAATAGATTTGAGTGCAAACATAGTACTAAGTATTAACAGAAGCTTTTATCTTTTCACCTTTACATAAACATAACACATGAACACAGTGCGGGACATAAATCCATTAATAACAAACGCTTAACAGTCTAATCCTGAAAGATATGCTTCAAAAAAACTGACGGCAAATTAATTGTTTAACTGATTATACTTAACAATTTTCGTATAAGACTCTAGAATTTAAGATTCCATCTCTCCTGTTGGTTGACACAAATAATTTGGCCGGAGTCCTCGGACTACTCAAAAGAGTAACCTAAAATTTAAGATACAGTGGTAAAAAAAACTAACAATTGTATGGTCACCACCACAGATCCAAAAAGGGTTCACGCACGGTAAAATGAGAGCAGTGGAAAATACAAATGCGCCATACCTAAAGGTACGAAAATAAGTATTTCTAGCATTCCACCAGAGTCAGGTAAGTTCATTCGCACATTTTGGTTTGCATTCAAAACTGATTGCGCCTTCGCAGCCTCCTTACGATACTTTGGAAAACTATATAGCTTAAAATACATTCTCAACGCTACGATTCGTCTAAGTTATAATATCCACACGTAGTGCGAAAGGACGGAAACTGTCACTAAGACTTCGTGACAAATGCATCTTTAAGCCAGTTTATCCCAAATGTACGATTATTCTTCTGAAGCTTAGAGTAGTTTTTGAATGGAATAGGACCTCCATAATTATTATGATTGGCCTGGTCACCCATAATCCTTTGTTCAAACAATCCTGCAAACAGGGAGAAACTTATTAGCTCCTTATTCTGAGAGTAAGCGAAATTCTGCCATGCTTAATATCCTTACCTGGTTTGAAATTATTTTTCAATCGACTTTCAATAAAATACTGAAACATGGAAGTTTCTGAGAACCAATCTAGGAAGTTCTGCGTCGCTTTTGTGTCGGAGGATTTAATGAACGCTTCTCTCTGTAAAAAAACATTCCGTTAGATTTTCAGTTTTCCAGATAGCAGGGAGAGGATAACAATTTATTGTCTTGCTCGCAAAACTTACTTCAAAATCCTTACTACCATCGGGATGTCGCGTAATGTGGTTACCAAAGTGACCCAAAACCTCCACAAACATGCGAATAAAGCATTCGCTGAACAACACATTTTTCATTGCGTCCCCTTGATCCCCCAAATTTATCACACACTGAAGAGATTCTCTCAGTTTACGATTGATCCTCTTCGGCAATATTGAGCCTTCATCTCCAACACAGCGCAGAATTTTATTTGTATCCAGATCAACAACCATTCCCTAAAACAAACAAACGTTAACTTCCGCAACTTAGCACGATTAAAATGGAGGCAATTAAATCATAAATCTCACATCATCGAAATTCTTATCCAAAGACGATTGAGCATTCCTAAGGACTCCAAAAAGGAAAGGTGATGGTGCATCCAAAAAGTCAAGCATATTGAGAGGAAGAATTGGAATGAAAGTGTGTTGCCAAGTGAAGGGATGAAGTAAGGACTCCAGGGCCTCCATACACAGTGACAAGGTACTACAAAGATTTAAATAGCAACTCAATGTTACATTTAACCTTATGTATTATTAAACTGTAAGAAACAACTTCCCACAATGGTATACCTTAAAGCTCTACTGATAAGGACAACTTTTCGCTCGTGAAGCATAGATCCAAAGATTTTCAGAACAGTCGTGACATCAATGCGAGTCAGCAAGGTGACCACATCATTATCATCCAGTCGATGGTCAGCCTTTCGTCGAATAGAAACCAGCTTGGGTTGCCCATAGTTGACACTATTATAACAAGCCATGCTATTTTTGGCACTTAGAACGTAGGTATCTTCTGAAACGGGATCTTGTATGCTTATATCCCCATCCGGTGCCGGGAACTGCTTGTTATAAAGCTGCTCCATCAAGAACTTCTTCTGATATTCACTGCACCCATGCCGAAGTGTCACCTCTCTCAACACCTAAATTGACAGAAAATGAATATTATATCAACATAGCTCATAAAATACGATAATGATTGAAACTTCAAGCACAAGTTAGTGGCGTCTCACTCTGAGGCACTCGCATGTTTTACGAACCATGCAGACAGACGCCGCTACGAGCTACAAAACCCGTATAACTATCACTAAAAGCTTACCTCACGATAGAAACCAATTGCACGTTGTGAGCTAATGAGACAATAAGTAATAGGGATGCACATGTTAGCCCCTTCCGGCAGGATACGGAAGCAACAGCCATATTTCCTTCCCCCGCGATGGTCCGTAATAGCCAGGGTATAAGTTTGGGCAGTAACTCCTTCATGCGATGGCCATTCCAGTGAATCCGGGAAGCAGAACTGTTCCACACCAGATGCGAGCTTTGCCTATGAACAAAAACGGGAACAAAAAAGAACACAATCATCAGTCAGCCATTCCGTTTGCTTTTGTTTGCTCAACCACGAGCCTTCCTGAACAATAATAAAAGAGAAACAACAACAACAACGATGCATCAGTAATGACAAAATCAAGGCACCATAAGGAGTAAAGAAATGAATTCAGATCATCATGCCACTGTATAATGAGTACACACGTTCCTCACTACTATCTACCCCTGCTACTGTGGGTTCTTCTCATGCAAATAGACATACTGTCAGCTTCCTCTCCATGGTGACCTGCTCTAGTAATTATTATGATTCCAAAAGACTGATGCTGCTTCACGTAAGCCAGCCAAACCACTGAGCTGAATCTTCATTCAATTTCAGCTTCTTGCATACTCTAGCCCAAACCCACATCCGCCGCAATCAATCATGTATACAGGAGCGCATAAACAATATAACATTTTATCAAGAAAAAAAATGACGGCACACACGTTACTGTAGCTACCGAACAAATCCACTTCTTATTCGCACATGTCCTTACACTTCCTTTCAAGATAGTAGAGTTGCAAATCTGTTACCAAATACAACTCATTCATCGCATTACAACTCCACTACAAAAGCACATTGTCATTTGACCCACAAAATCTTCCCTCAGTTCTCATTGCTAAGTTTACTACACGAAAGCATACTTCACTCTGATTATCTAAAAACGATCAGCCGCAAAAACACAAAAGAATTCATATGAAAGGGTTACTCACATTTGGTGGAAACATTTCTTTGATGTACGGATGGTAGTTCCCCGTATAGGCGTCCCGATTCAGGCCCACCACAAGAAGACATTCAAACAGCGGCTCCCCATTCTGTGGTTTCTTGCTGTTCAGTATAAGGCGAGGATCCGATGACCCCAATTCTTTCACGCGAAAGCTTGACACCTGACGAATGTAACCTTTGCGGGCTTCCACAACCTGTCAGCCAAAACCGTAATCATATATAAAACCATGTACATACACAAGTCCATCAAAAAGCATGAATAATATAACTAGTATTCCCATCAGATGTAGTCATCTGGCTTTACATCATCTTCATCATCAACCACTGGAATTATTACCTTGTATGACTTACGACACTGTTACCTATTCATTAAAAGTCACTGCAAAATAAAGAGCTATCGCGCGTACTTTTTACCGACCACAAGTACATGCACAGTTCATGACAATCAGTGGCAATAAAAATTACGTTGCAGCTTACGAACATAGGAACCGGCTCCACGCAGTCCTATCATATTCTACATCTTTTACTAACATCTCCATAGGAAAAATCACAACTATTCTTAAACCACCAAGGTAATAACTAATAACCTCTTCGTCAGCTTTATGAACCTTCTCATCTGTTACTTCTCCCCGCGCATATAAGCCTGACTCACGCTTCGCATAATTAGCCCTCGACACAGACAGAGGAATATGGCACACATAATCTTATAGCCTCCTTTATGACTATTCAAAACAAGTTACTTAACTTGTCATCAATCCTGCCATGTAGCACCACTAAGCATCCTTTTCCATCATTCAAAATGATGAAGTCTTCAATCAAATTCCATCAGCTCTTCTATCCACAGACAGACGCAGCAACACAATGAGAATCCTCATTTAAGGATTTCAGAGACAATAGGAAGGGCAACAAAAGACCTTTCGATATGGAAACTCCTTCACATTACTTCTGATCATTCACATGATCATAACAGGCGACAACACTGCCACTGGAATACGGCAGCTACTACGTCGAAATCTAATTGATGCAGCTGAAGAACACTGTACTGTCGCTGATATGTAATACAAAGGCCTCACAAGGCCTCATCACTATTAATTTTGCACATGGCAATACTACTGATTAGCAGTGAACTTTACTGCTACAATTTCCCGCACTTGTTCTCCCCCTACGTGACTGCAAAATTATTGTAAAATGACTGGGAATGGCCTTATTCATTGTTTCCGCCACCCGTTAAATCATCATCATCATCATCCAATTTTTGGCATTACAGGACTTGCCTCTTAACAATAATACTACCCTTGGCATGATTGAGGACATATTCTTCCTTTCTCCCTCCCATAGAATTACTTTTTAACTGCTCATGTTCCGCTTTAACTAACTACAAACGAATGGTACTCTCAAAGTATTGCCCCAAAGTAATTCCTGCTCCTGTCTCTTGCTACTAATACTTCCTTACGCCCACTAATAAAAATTGCATCCTTTAAGTGGATCATGCAACAAACCAGTAATTCCAAAAATAGTCTCACAATACCTTAGCATAGTGAACGATTCTGTGACTTCTTTAATGTTGAGCCCGATTTATCCAAATCCTCAATAAATTTACCTGCCTATGACACCGGCGTGGTAGACAAGCTCACATGAAATCAACTTGGTGTGAACAAGGGAAAGAACAATGCAAAGATACGCCCAAACTCTGCCCCTTTATGTGTAGGGAAATCACACAGTAATTAACCTCCAATAAAAACAATAAATTCTATTCACTCACTCATTAATTCAATGCCCATCTGAATGAATGAGGGTTCGAACAACAATGGAAAAATTAGATCAGCTGTTTACAACAACCCAGGTGAAATATCAACCTTTGGGGTAGTCATAACATAAACAAACATGGAGATTAAAAAAAAGGTAAAGGACGAACCTGTGAGGATTTATGAAAAAACACGTGACACACCACAACACATTTCCAGTTACTGTGAAATAACAGACAATACATGCAAGCTTCCTAACAACAGCCTGCTGCTAAACTCATTCGGATTACCAGGTGGTGGTGGTGCCGACAATAAGATCATTGCCATGTTCAGTTTTTACGACACTAACAATAATAAGAGGCATGACTTTGTTTTATGCTTCCAACCCAAACACACCAACTCCCACTGCTATTGCCACGATCATGATGTGTTATAGAACTATTGTTGACAGCAGAGTTTATTGTATTTCACAAGAGAATAACCCAAGCCAGTTTTACACCTGAATATACACTCTATTGAGCCAGTAAAGATATAATAGCACTGCCACCCACCTTATGCCTTAATTATAGACCAAACATAAATTAACATTGTAAAGTTTCTGACTTCCACAGTCGCACTGTAAATAGTATATTATCATTAAGTCATTATTACTAATGTGGCGAGAGCAATAGTATTCGTGAAACACCCACTGTGACTTTTAAATCTCTGACCAGAAACAAATTCCAATCTTATGCGTAAGTAGAAAAAATCTCGCATATTATGTCCTCAGTGTTTTTTAAAGCAAACAGAATAATTTTTGCTTGAGTACCTTCACCAATCATGTGACAACAGGCAGCCGCACCCGAACCCGCAGTTATCACGCAGGATATCCCTAACAACTAAAACTCATCACAACTATTATCTGAGTACAGAGTTCAAGCTCCTTTCTCTATTCTTGACTTCAACTGCTTGCTACAAGAATCCATTTCAGCTGAGCCTTAATGATGCTAACTTTCCAGATTAACAGAAATGACTTGCTTCCTCAGTTCCATCCTCATCGGATAAGTTATCTAACCACCGTTGACCTCCTCTTCTTCACCATTTCATTCTTGTCATATTAGACGGAACAAAAGCAAGCATTAATTTCAGCTTCTTTTTTTATCCTACTAAACTACTGGGAGGGTTACCCTATGGTTAGATGTCTATAAAACACATAATAATCACCACTTATATTCCGTAACGGTAATTCGGAGAAAAACTTCATAGCCAGATCCGACATAAACATTACGGTGATAGAACCGGCGTACGTATGTTTTTCCGGAATCTTCTACGCACACAAAATCGACCTGTTGATGGGGTGACGAACCGTGAAACGGTCAATTTACAAGATTTTACGACCCACCCTACCACAACATGTCGATGATGATAATAATGATACTTGAGGAATTATATTCCAACCTCCACAATCCTGTGTACCGTCCCCTATCTTATAAACACGGCTCAGGACATCAATATCATAATTCTCGCACATGGAAGATCACAAGTCAACCATGAATGCCTTGAATCACAGTTCATCACCATCGTCATCATCATCGTCACCACCATCATCATTACAACCATTATCACCCTTGCAATAAAGAGTCCACAACGATTATTATTACTGCGCATTCTGCAAAAACCTTACAATCCCGGTGTACATGATTCTCAGCCAATCCCACTCCACTAAAACTTCAGAAGAGCTGTTCGTTCATGACCTCAGATGAAAAGGTCACCCATGAGCATAGCTAACTACTGTTGCCACCATAGGGGCCCTAACACTCACAGAGACATTAATCCACACAGAGAAATAGCATGATTGTTAACATGCCATTCTATTAAAAAAATTACTCAAAAAATGATCATGGCTTGCATCAAGAACATATAACTACAGCACTACAGCACACCACTAATTTTTTCTCCAACTCTGATTAGACCCTGATAAAAAATATGTTGTCCTTGCGTAATATTCAAATAATACTCTCCATTATAACAATACGACAACACACGAAGCACTGTTGAGGAAGTGACAACAGTAACAATAACAATTACAAATGAAATGCACATCATCATCGTCATGAAACCGTCCAGACAAACCATGCTAGTAAGTCAAGCACGCAGGTAAGGTAGCTAGCACGCACGGACATATATTATCATTTCTCACAATGATGAATCCAACAAGTTGCAGCAGACTACCAGAGCTATGTAAGCTACGTTTGTCCCTCAATTATTATCATGACATGACTGACTTGGTGCCACAACTTTTCCATGTTTCATGACGACGGTGCCTTACTGTTACTTTATATGATGATGCAAGCAGCAAGCATGTAGCTACAAGCAAATGTCTGTGAATATGCGTTTCCTCACACTCCCACCACAGATCCCGAGTCAAAGGAGAAAAAAGACTTTACTGCCTGCGTCGCTGTAAAAAGACCGAAAAAACATCCTAATTTTTTATCACTCTATTTGTCTCCAACAACCAACATCAATGAACCAACAAATGGCCTTCAGCGCATTATTCGCCTCCTTCCTCCTTTACTGCCTCATGTGAGGCCAATCTTGCTACCGAAATCATAATGCTCGAAACACAGCCCTGACAAAGTAAATCCGCCGTCCTAATAACAGAGGTCAATTACAGGGCAGGTAAGAATGCTTTACCTTTATTTCAAACTAGAAAAACGTAAACAAGAACCTAAAAAGGGAGGGTATGTAAGCTCGGATTTTAATTCTGCCCACCGAAGATGACGACGGTGATTACACAGCGTATTATAAAACCTTCGTTGTGAACAAATTTACATGACAATGGGACTCACAACACATCAAACGCGTACAAGCCATGCCAAGAGAATGACAAATATTCGTCACACATCCGAAGCCCTTATCGACGCCATAGTAAAAACCATCATTCGTTTGCGGCCTACACACATTCCACTACAACTCATCAACACAAGTATTGACCACCATGACGCTCTATAGGTTAAAGAAATTCTTCAAACTTAGTAATACACACTTCTCAGACTTTAAAGAGCAAGTTGATTCTCTCAAAAGGAACCATATGACGCGTCTGTTTTTTCTTCAAATTCTTCATCATCATCATCATTCCTTCTCGTGATTTTTAAACGAATTTTAACTGCGGCAGCGTAGGCTGTTTATACAGATCCAAGCATGCTTTAAATTTCCGTATTCACGCTAAATATAAAAAAACTGGTCCTGAAACAGCATCCACGTCACACCAAAAAAGTTATAAACTGTTACAACACCATCATCCGTACAAACTGATGCACAAACAGTCATAATAGGTTGAAGAATGGTGGACATGACACCTCAAGGTCTCATAAGAACACTATAGCGTGATACCATCGTAAATTACCAAACACCCCTCTGGATGAAACAGCCGTGATGAATATTGGTCCGGAATTATACAACCATTGCAATGCTCTGTTACGCCTTTGAAATTATTAGGATCATCACAACAAGATTTACTTCATGTTCCTCATCACCATCTTAGGCCTCCTCCTTGCTCACCCAGATCTTGAAAGTCACGCGACGAAAAACAATAGTAATAATAACAACTATCTTCAATGCAATTAAATCAAGTTCACTCCTGAACTGACATCAAATTCCACTGCCAAGTGTAAACCAAGTGGACAGAAAAACTTCTGGTTACGGTTGACACGCAACATAATTATTTTTCATCCCCACTAACACAATCTCTTCGCATGCTCCATTTTCTTAATCACAACATGGATCTCTCCCAAATTCATCTCGAAAATCAAACTTTTTATAGAGCCTCTTGTGGGAATCATGCAACATCAAACTTGTCATTCTGCCATATAATGAAGGTAATCATTGCTGCTCTTATAACATTCCTAATGAATCTATATAGGCTATTATCAGGATTACAGATTTTTACTGAATCCGTTTAATTAGCTGCCCACCGTGCTCAACACACCACAAACACCCGCGAAATTTTCATGGGCAAACTCGTTAGAAAATAGATTAGTCCACAATCGAGGCATGACAATGGGGTAAAACCATGAAATCGGCCCCACCGATGGCAGCATAATAACAACAATAAAATTACATACCATCTTGAGGAAACTCACTGAACTTATGCGTTACATGTATGTAAGAGTCATAGCCTACTTCACATATAATATACAAGATATCGAGAAAAAAATCTCAACAACATCTTTCCTCAACACATTTTCTACGGTCTGCAGGAAGTCAGTTCCCTGAAAAGACCAAACAACCTCCATGGTGAGGCTTGCATATTATTCTGGGACAGGCAAAACAGCAGACGGCGGAGTTGTAAATCTTTTTCTTATGGATTAGAAGACAGGACGACAAAACGCTTCTGCTGCTGCTACTACTTTTACAAACCAAGCTCCTGCTAATCCTGCTTTTTGGCTCATGTGTCTGTCATGGCTCTGTGTCTCCGTGCTTGCAGAGTCATCCGACAGCACGATTCTCTAAAAATTCTACCCACATGTTCATAGAGAGACTATCCTGACACGGCAATAAAGACGACCTCAAAGAAAACTCAATAATCCTCAATTAAGAGCCAGAGCGGAGATACAATAGGTCTAGGAGGGCGCCTTCCCTTGAAACGTGCGAAAAAATTACAGAGTTACCTTGAATCCCTCCTACCACCGCTCCTGTTCCTCCTGCTAAAATAATAATAATTTCACACAAATTCTGTATGCGTAAATAATGCTTGTGTGGGCTAGCTATCTCCCCTGTTACCTACTGAAGGTTTGATGGCGCTACAGCGACAGTAGTAGTAGCTGTAATAGCAGATTTAATAACATGGGTCCCACCACCATATACACGTAATTAGGAGAGCCAAGCTAATGACCCAAAGTTACTGTTTGTCGGCCAATGACCATCCCTACCGCCCACCACGTGTGAACTGCTCATGTAACAAGTAAAATAACATTATTATTATCATTATTTTATGCACCCTTGACGGAACATATTGTTAGCCCAGATTTGGATAATAAGATAATACGATGCCGCAAATTGTCCAAACAAAATAACATTAACTGGGTGGGTAAGCACATATTACCTTGCGAATATTACTACAGACTGCCATCATAATCATGATGTCAACTTCAACAACAAAGAAATTTGCAATAATTTGTAAGACAGACGGACAGATGGACGAACTGACTGACCTGTCTTGCATTACTTGACGTTTCCACTTCATTCTCAATGTCACTGTCTCCTGTATCCGTTGTACTGTCCCCAACAGGTGTGTCACAAGATGAGAGACTTTCCGAGCCCAACTGAATCCCCGAGTCTGTACTTGAAGTCGCATCCTTCCCACCATTGCTCATGGCTGCAGTTGAGAACAGTTGATGCATCAAATTCTGAATCTGCAATATAAATCATACAAAAAATATTAAATTAACTTGCATTTCCCGTTAGTTGCTTTTCATTAAATCTCTGTCTCTCTCTCTTTCTCTCTCCCCTCATCCTAGTTCACAAGAACGAGCCATACTGCGAATTTTCTTCAATTTACTCGCAGCAGCCCGCATAATCATTTTTACATTCCTCTCCATCCTTATCCATCGCCTCATTCACTTTATTCGGCAGTCAGAAATACTATTTCAGAATTCAAGCCTTTATTGTCATATTTATTATAATTGTTTATTTTTATTGCTATTCGTGTCTGTACGTACGTATAAGTGCGTCCCCTAAATTTCTAATGAACCACAATAGACGATGGTATGTGCGTTATGCAATTCAGCCAGTCAGACATAAATAAATCATATGCCATTAGTTTCTATTATCATCCTCTTTCGCTTTGCATCAATCGCTCCCTAATTTCAATTACTGAATTATTATTCTAATATAGTCAGCAGCAGTAGCGAGCCATTGCAGCAGTAGTAACAACAACAATAATTCTTCAACTCTTGCAAAAGGATCCTCTCAAGAAAATCTGTACACATTTAGACAGACAGACACACAGCTCACCTCCTGCGGTTAATAATCCTTCTGGCCCCAACATGTCAAACTCTTTAATGTAGATGATTCCTCTTCTGACCTTACGCAATGACTACCAACCACTGCTGCTTCTTTCGTCAATATATCGAGGGAATAGCAATAATAATAATAATAATAACATGCAAGACGAAATTATAATTACTTCTCCTGTACTTCTCCTCCACGTTCTCCTGTATCCTTTGTATGACCACATTTCGAAAAATTTTATGGTACGTAGCTCCGTATGGTGCCTCCAAAATTTACACTCCTTTTATGACATGTTCTGTCTCTCCTTCTCTCTCTTCTCAAACCGAGTATTTCAAAATGTGCGAGAAATAACCCATGACAGCAGTTGTCGTCATTATTAGCAAGAACACGTAAAAAATTCGTTAACACCCGCAAGTAAAAGTTGTTACTTGTCATCTTATCCTTCTCAGTAGATAATTCACAACTACCAGAATACCACCACTGTTCACTGACCGCATAGCTATCCCAATCAGAGCAACTTTTCCCGCTGCTGCTGACTATTGCAAAAAATTATACTACTGTAACTCCTATCACCTCTATACAAACTAACATTCGCTTATCTCTTATTCATTCGTGTACCACAAACTTATAAAGAAAATGCAGGAGCATAGGCAAGAGTAAAAGTGTAAGTGTACTCAGCATTTCACACTGCTATGCTGCTGCTATTGATACAGCTAGCAACAAAACAGCATGAACAAACCGATAGTACTAATAATACTAATGTAACTTAGCGCGTGGTAAAGCATAGCATATTAACTGTAAAAAATTAACACATTTCACAAGTAAATGCTCCCT
>JAQFYD010000156.1:0-26833 GCA_034694225.1 Bourletiella hortensis | reverse complement strand
TTTTCAGTGAGGTAATGCTCGAAGCTACCAAGAACGTGAAACAGAGGAAGTTCATCGTTTGTGAAGGAATCCGTCTAGTGGAAGAGGCTTTTAAAGCAAACTTGAAAGTTCACAAGTTATTTTTACAGAAGAGTATCAAAGAAGTACCAGAGAGGTTAAAGAATTTCGTGGAGGAGCAGAAAGTGCCAGTACATCATGTTTCACAGACAGCGATTAAAAACTGGTCGTCCCTAACAACCCCGCCGGGTGTCGTCGGTAAGCTTCGTATTAGCTTATGTTCATTAACTAATAATAATAATAATAATAACTAATCATGAGTTCAGCGTTACCTTAGGAACACTCGTTAATAAGTATTTTTTTCATCGGGTTTTCCTGCCTTTTTCATTGCTAAAGAAACGATTCGCGCGATACAGACGTAGACCGCACCGCAAGCACACACTCTCCTGCGTTTCCTCTGCCTTCCGTGGATATTATAGAACAAAAAGATAAAGCAATGAAGATGATCGTAATAAATGAATTGATGATTTATTCCATCATCGTTCATCAGATTTGTATTTCGTTGCGGTTCTTTTGAAGTTTTCTGCTCGTGTGGCTCTAAATTCTCTGTGTATTTGTTTCTCCTTATTTTTTTTAGTGCGGCTAGGATTCTCCTCAATCGAACGTTGAAAGGCAAAATAAATTTATCCATTAAAAAACGCCTCCTCCCTCTCCAGACTTTATACATGTGAGATGCAGAGCAAAATTGAGTTTCGCCTGCATAAAGTCATTACTGAGGGTAGTGGAATGTTAAATTGGACAGTTTTCAATGTTTACGCACGAGTTTATTATCTGCGTTCCTTCCAGCCGCGTATATGCATGTACCTACCATTAGGCTCTCCCCTTGTGGTTAGAGAGCCTCTCATGTAGGGAAATTGCAGTGAATCTGTCTTTTTAGGATGGACCATCTTGACTATGTATGGTGGCCTTATATGTGCTATAAAGAGCCTCTCCATCAAATTTACAAAATTTTTCTACGCGCTCTGATTCCGCTTTGAGAGATCTCCCCTTTAGAGAAAACCATTCACGGTCCTTTTATAGCATTCCCACATGGGGTCATTTTATCTTACCCTAGAGTGTACGAAGGGTATAATTAAATCGTCATTACCATGATATATTCTAATATAATTCTCCCACACATAGTCTCTCCTCTTGCCTCATTATCATAGTCGTTAGAATTTTTGATGAATTCTAATCAAAGAGCTACCCTCATCTTTCTCAGCTTTTGTATATAATGACGAAAGAAATCCCACTAAAACTTTAGCACTACTTCTTTCTCCCGTCTAGAAGCAGTAGTAGTAGTAGGAAAAACTGTAAAGTTTTTTTCCCGAACTTGTCGTACTTTTTAGCTCTTTCCGAGCCAGTAGTTTTTGCTGCCAAGAAGAAGAGCAGGCTAACGATGAAATAATGTGGATTCTCTGGAGGTGGTAAAATAATGCTTTCTCTCAACTTTCATGGTTGCATTATGCATCAGCCCAGGCAGCAGAGGAGAATGTCAGGCAGGGCTGTATGTGTGCATCCAGCGACCTGTGTGTAGCTTTCTTTGAATTTTTTTCGGATAGAAACTGCAGTCTATACAGAATGCTGTATGATAGGAGGAAGGAAAGCTTTTAGTAGATGACATGATTACTTTATATTGACTTAATCCTCTCTGTGGGTTTGTAAAATTTTTCAGGAGTTTTCTTGAAACCGAAGCCAGGAGAGATTGGGATGGTGAACGAGTTGAAGACAGGTATGCCGGTAACAGTCATTTGTGATAATCTCCGTGAACCCGGGAACCTTGGCTCAATTTTACGATCCGCCGCAGGCGTCGGTTGCAAACGAGTTTTACTATCCAAAGGTAAGGAACCAAAGAAGAGAAAATAGATCTTCCTCTGCGTCTTCTTGGTCTATACACCATTAAGGGCTCCCAGTCTTATTATTAATGTTCTCATACTGTCTATGTTGGTGCATCCAGTGTGTTCAACTTTGAGCTTCCATGTACAGATAATCCCTTTGGGTCTTTCACCACAACCTTCCTTCTTTTACTCTCTTACGTCGCTCCCTACAGCCGATTCGAATTTTCTTTATACAGAAATTTTTTCAAAGGCTCCTTTGGTAGACCAAAAGGAATACCATGAGATATCTTTGGCTCATGTAATTTTTCGGGGTTTTGTACATAAGTTGCTGTTGTTGCTGCTACTTTCTCAAGAATTTAGCTAGTTTGAAATTCTTGGAATATTGCACTCACTCGCCTCTGTCTTCCTTCCGTACACACAGAGAAAATTCATGGGGGAGAGAGAAATGTACGCTGGAGTAAAAGTAAGTTGGAAGGAGAAGTATGTAGCTAGCTACTGCTTTCTCATCACCGTTCCTTTATGACTCCTGAATTCAATACCTTGTCTGGCATAGCTTCTTTCTGCCTTGTACATTATATTTCCTTTTTTTACCGCCCACGATTGGTTCATGTGGTCCATGTAATATAGGAGAATGTATGTATGTGTGTGTTTGTGGATGAGAGGAATAATTCCGCAGTGAGCCTTTTTACCTTCCATGCAAGTTGGAAATAAAAATTCTTGATACTCTTTCCCATTATGTCGAGCTATCTCTCTGGCTGCTCTTTCTTCTTTTTATTAGTAGCCATGTAAGAGAAAAAGTGCTGAGAGGGTGCTAGTACTGCTGTCTTCATCCTGCTAATTCAATGTACGTAGGAAAGTAGACAGAAGAACTGTTCGCCTTTTCCGTTTACGATGTACAAGGGAAGACGAAGAAGGAAAAGAGAAAAGGGGAGAAAAGAAGCAAGACAACTTTTCTGTTTTTACGCTCACCATTCCCGGTTTTTATGACCATGGTGTTTGCACCTTTTACTCCTTCCTGACCATCCTTCTATGTGTGAGGCTTACAATACACAGATGAATCTCTTCCATGTTATTGCATTGCTCATAGTGCTTTAGTACTATCCAAGAACTAGTGGTAATAATAGTGTTCCCGTAGCTTTTTTCTTTGACATGGATGCCCTTGTGTCTCTGTGGGAAGGAGAATGGAACATGTAATAAGTACATGAGGCTTTATAATTCATCTGCAGTCAGTATAGTATAGACTCCTTTCATCGAACTTAAAAGTAATGTGTGGAGAGAATGCGTGCTTTTTCTCATTCTTTTCCCCTATGATGATAATAACTTTTGTAATATAATCACTCTCCTCATGCATTTCTTCCTTCCTACAACAGCTCTTCTGAAAATTTTTTCTCCTTCTCATTCCATCTAATGAACTTAAGCGCTGCATACAAAATTGTTCTGTGTAGTAACCAGTAGTGATGCTCTGTGGCTACTGCCATTCGCTCCGTTCAAATTGTGTTGGCAAACTTTTTTTTTGCCTGCAGTGGCATTACTTGGAGCTCATTACGGGATGCGGGCATCATTTCTATATAAAATTCATAAATATTCAGTGGGGTTGGAATAGCTGAACTGCATGTTAGTAATATTATATTATTAATAATAATGTCTGTAAGTTAATACATCTATTTTACACGTGGTTTGAGATGATATTTATTAAAGGGAGTGGGATCACTTGGAGTTGGATGCAAGCCATTGTCCTGTATTCGATTTGGCATTCATTGTGATCCGTCGTCGTGATCTGTTGACAGAAAATTAGTTTGGGAGGAAGGAAGAAGAGTGTGGGATAGAGGTGTATACATGGTGGAGCAAGCATAAATTGGCACTTTAATTTCATTAGGTGAGCTTGTAATAGAGGGTTTGAGGATGACAGGTTGGAATTTGAATGGATGGGAAAGAGAGAGAGAAGGAGGTTTTGCATAAAAATTTTACGTCGACTCATGCTCACAGCTCCCTGCTTTTGATCCAGTACATAATAATTGAGAGCTTGATGGGAATATGACGGGGTGAGTGAGGAGAAGGAGGAGAAGATGAGAGCGGAAGAGTTTCTATCATCATCACCCATCACATTACCGCCAGGTATATGCTAAAAGCTCCACGGCTGGGTGGATTCCTAACACTTGTATATTGTCGGAGTGTAGCAGAACAGATAATTACATGAGTGACGGGAGGGATAATCATAGTAATTTGTATTAACCTCCTCATTCTGACGCTTGTATGTGAATTCTCGTTATACCAGGCTGGATAGATGTAACAGCAGTTTACCTTAGTTTTTCGGCACATGAGCGTCATGTATAGAGGTTGCTTTTCTATAGGTGGGCATGAAGTGGTTTAATAATGGGATGTAAAGAGCAAATGTTAAGGATGAATATTTACAATTATTAGTGTCGTAGGAGTGTTGTTTATTACTTGTAATAGCCCATACAAATTATTTTGCATATTTTCAAGTCCCAAAATATGATTGCAAACATGCGGAGGCACATACATACACGGGCTCACATGGGCAGAATAAAACATAGTGTTGATGATTGTGATGATGGCTTGGTAAAAGTGCAGATTGAGGTTACGATGATGAGATTGGGGAGGGAATGTGATGTGGGAGTTTAGCGGTTGGTTGTGTTCTGATGAATGGTGTAAAGTGGAGAAACAGAAGAGGTGATGCAAAATTGATGATAATTTATATGCACTTTTGCTGTCTGCTTGCCTGTTACAGGATGCTGCGATCCTTGGGATGAAAAAGTGCTACGAGCAGGATGTGGGGCTCAATTCCGACTGCCAATCACTATGAACTACCCACTTTACTCATTGGTTGACTGCATGGAGATTGAAAATTCTGGTTACGACTGTCGCGTTGATGATACTAGTCAGAGGGATGAAGAGAAGCCCAGTGGAAATTCCGAGTGCAAGGAAAGAAGAACAAGTAGTATTGACAACAAAGACACGATTGACGGTTCCAAAGTGGAGAATGGAAATGGGAAAATATCTTCTTCTCGTACAAGCAGTACAACTGGTCCTAGCAGTCAAGTGGAATCCTACCCAGGACGAGGAATTGAAGGAAAGTCATTTGCATTGTTCCTGGCCGATAGTAACGATGACATGGAGACGGATGAGCGAAAGACGCTCCCTGTTGTCTCTTACGCAGATGTAGATTACACAGCTTTTGAGAACGTTTATCTTGTGGTTGGAGGCGAAACAGAAGGGCTGAGTCGTGACATTTTGCAAATCACTTCAAGTATTCAGACTCTTCATCCTCAACTAGTGAAGGCAACCGTGGCTCGACTCAGGATTCCATTGTATAACGAAATAGATAGTCTGAATGCGTCCAATGCATTTGTAGTCATTGCCTATGAAATGCTACGCCAGTTCCATCTCAAACACTCGTAATCTTCGTGTCTTTGTTCTGCCAAGTAGACCGACATTCACATTTTTGTTGTAAATGTTTCTGCGAATTGCCATGTTGTTAAATGGTTTCCAAGAAACTTCTTTTTGTCATGGAATTTTATTCCATTGCATTGCACTTTATAAAACTAGCTCCGTGGAAACCTTTTTCCTGAACTTAATAAATATTTTTATCAAACCAGGCGAGTAGCTATTTCTCGGTTTTTTGTCACATAGTTGAGCCAATGTGCTCTCAGGAGTTTTTGCTCACAATCCACCCAAAAGCTCTCACACGTGGAAGTAGAAAACCAACCACTGGCCGCTTACGATCTCACATGACGAAGAATCCAAAAATAATTGCCACGCGAAATGAGCTATTACTGTTGTTTTCTCATTCATGGAATTCACAACCGCCAACGCGACCGTGCGTTGTTTACATTGCATCCAGTTTAGTTGTCTATGGGGATAAAAACTTGCGTGTGTTGAAAGGATGCCAATTCTACTGTCCTTGAGCTTGGGCACGTTCGGAAACTCGCAAAACTCACGCAAATTTGTTCCGGCGGGATTTGACTGACATTTATATCTATCTGGAACCGCAAATTTCATATATCATGGCTTTCATGATGAAGGGAACGTGAGCCACCGACTGTGTGGATGATGGCGACGTCACCATCTTTGTCCGTCTGGCACCGACATGGCGTTGTTTCTTTTTTAGAAAGTGCTCGGTGGAAGGATCTTGACCCAGCACTTCTTACCATACGGAGTTTAGGGTAGGCGCACGTAAATAAATGCAATGTTGACCTTGGTGAATATAAAGAGCCTCCAAGTTATTAAATTTTAAGAATTCTATGAGCTTGTAAATTATTCGGCTGTGCGGCAATATGAAATTGCACTACCGTTCCGTATTTCATTACTTTCACAAGCATGAAGTTGTGCCGCTTAAGAGTTGTAAAGAGGTACTACCTACAGGTCCACGGAGGTTGCACGATTGTAGCGTAAATTTGTAGCGTTATGCAGTGCAGGTTATCGTCACAGCGACAGTGCAACTTCAAGGTCAATTTTCCTTATGGATCATATTCAATCTTCTTCCGAGATTTTAAGGAAACCTTTTCCTGCTTCTTTGCTTGCATAAGATACCATCCTCCGACTGAACACTTTCTCCTACGGCCCACTTATGCAACGTTACAGTTTCTACTTCAATGGTAATTCTACATGTATGAGTCTTCCGGTTAGTTTTAGTGTTTTTAAGATTTGAGGTACAGTTGCGATGTAATGAAATTGTAGGATTTTACAATAGCAATAGCATGCACGTGGAGGAAGCAAGGAGAGATTGAAATGGGAATCTAATTGTCTGATTGAATTTCTTATTCTGCGCTACCGATGGAGAAAAAATTCTTTCCCGATTCAATTTACAGATGAGCAAGCCCATTCCAAGTTGAATTCAATCTGAGAGTGCACTGGGATTATTAGATTTGTGCACAACTCCAGACTGACTCACACACGAAGGACGCCACAAAATTTCATCGCCGTTTACACCCCTCAACCATCGTCATGATCATCAAGGACTTTTAGAATACTGCATATTCTCTCCTCTCAGGCTGAATGTTCCATTTGTATAAATTGCAGGGACAATAACACAACTTTCTCTTGTCACATTTCCTAGAACATGGATTCATGAACTACTTTTGGCCCTACATTGTTCCTGCTGTACGAAAATTCCCATAAAATTCCGCTTCTTTCTCTCGCTAACTCAGTTAGCCTGACTTCCTATCAATGTTTTGATTACCATTGTCCTAAAATGGCAACAATAACGACTTCACTTTTGATCGTATTGAGTATGTGATGGCGTTTTGGTGTATAAACTTGCGCCGACCATTAGGCACTCCTGGGAAGCCGTTACCATTATTGGAATTGTGGTTGTAAAAGTTTCGTCCTCAGAAGCTCGTACCAATTTGTATCTGCCGTATGTGATTGTCTATACATGTAAAGATACTTGTATGTTACCCAGTTGGCCACCGTGGTATACCCGGACAACGTTCCTATTAAGTCACCAACATAACGACTTGTCTGTACAGCTGACGGGAATTGCTACCGCTGTAATAAATTAGCTACCTCTAAAATCCTATTGGTTAACATGATCCTTGAATGAAATTATGAGACGTTGACAACACCAGTGTTGGTGAATGCACACAAGCACTAAATTGACTTTGGTTCATATCTTATCCTCAAGGAATATCACATGTACGGACGCCAAGTTACATCATAATGTACAGATCTTCCAGACCGAGAGATTTAATAAGTGAGGCACAGCTGGATTTACAGGATGGAAGACGATGACTAAAACGGTGGGAAAAACTCGTAAATATTCAGACAAGGACAGGAGGATACACTTTAGGGTAGAATACTACAAGGGGCTCTTTATATATTTTCAACGTTAACCAACAACTCTTTGGTTACACACTCATTTCACGCGCCCACTTCCGACAGTTCAGTTTCTCTGCCCATTCCCCTCAAACCCTTGTTTTTCCTCGGTGCACTGCATCACCCCTATTTCCAAATAGACAAGCTCCAGGATAAGAGTCAAGTTATGCAACAAATCTCTCAGCTCATAAGTTCCAGGATGAATATTTACAGCAAATAATCTACCTCAGAAAATCTTCCGGCTTGTGAAACAAACTAATTCATGCGGGCCTCTGAGCCTCATACCCTGCAATGTCTGATCCGAAGCAACGCCATGTAGCTTTTACAGTTTTACGAGTCAATCCTACGACTGATGCGTCTGAGCTTCCCAACGTAATTCAGCAGTACAATAATAGGCAGGTAGGAAATTAGAAACTTTGTAGCTTTAGTAACAACTGTTGACTGATTGAATTTCAGGCGAACATCGCTTGCTTACAAACTCCCTTGCCTTGTCAGGCGGCAGCAAAGTTGTGAGTCTGAAGGTGAAGGTTCTTCAATGCAACTAAATGGGACAGTGTAAATGGTTTGATTGGAAGTAATGCCATCGAATAAATGTCAATTGTGAGGAAGACGCAATACCTAGTGCAGGCTGATGTTAAACTCGAAATGATTAGTCCAGTAGAAGGAAAGAGTAACCGATCGATCAATCAACGTGCTGGAGAATGTAATGAGTGTGACCGTGACCAGTCATTAATACTTGAATATTTTCGCCGCGTCATGTCGTCTTTGGCCGTAAACCAGTCCACTTTGCATGGTACTCATCTATCATCCACTTCTGTTGCAACTAAAGGCAAAGGCAACTGACTGAACCAGCGAGTGCTGAATCGAGGACGAGTTTGAGAGGAGCATTAAAAAGTAGAATTTTTTCTCCAAATTGACAGAATGTTCTGTTTGTTTTCTATACTTGAGGACAAATGATTAATGGGCTAAACTTACTGCACAGACTATGAAATTACCTGCACCACCGTCTTTTCCCTGTGATTCCCCCATGCGGAATGGCAACTGTAGATTGGCACTGCTATAGTTATTATGCTAATGAATGAGAGTAGGCCGATTAAAAACCTTCGACTCTTCTTTCCTATAAATCCAACTAATTTTTTCAATGCTCCAGGCTTGGCTACACTTCTTTCTGCAGCTGCTAATTAACTCTAAAAACAGTTGCTGCCGAATCCTCCACACGAAAGTTTCCAATCCCTTCTTAATGAATGTCGGGCTGGAAGGTATGAAAAGTCTTCATTTTGGTAAATACGCTTATTTGATTACAACCCCAGAGGCTTGCATATCTCAAAGGTAGTGTCGATGATTTAGCAAATCAGTTCTGTAATCCGCATAGCAAGAGCACTGATACGGCCATACATAGCCAAATATGTACACACGGTAGTCATGTACTCCCAGTTGTACCATTAACTCACCCAAGTTGCCTATTATGATGTATAAACAGGCCGCAACACATGATCCTGAACTTCGAAAGTGAGAAAATATTTGGAGATCTGAAGAAAAAGTAACGTCCCACACCGTAGCCTGAAAGTTATTTTTTCACCAAAAAAGATTTGTGCAAGTAAGCAGGATTGCAGAAGAAATAGTAGAATATCTTAGAATCATTCATTATGTCGATCCCCTGGTGTTTTCCAAATGTATGTACGTTGGAAACGAAAAGAAATAATTTTTCGTAGCTTTTAACAAAGTCCTTCCTGTCTCACCGCGTGTGCGGGAAAGAGGCGTTGCACAATTACACAGGCCAAGCATGATTCTAACAGCATTGCCGAACAGGAAGAAATTCAGTTGAAATTTATATGTATGCTCAGTCTCTTTGGCCTCTATCTATAGCTAGTTTCTTTTGTGATGATGATCGGCACAGAGTTCTTGCCGACAGGATGGAATCATCAACATTATATCTCGCATTGAAAAAAAAGAATGAGAGGCTCTTACATGATGCATTCCAGAAGTTGGAATGTCATAATTTTCTATTCTAGTACCTTGCCCTTTCACATTCAATGAGGTTCCCGTACAGCTTCTTACTTTTCATCGTTTTCACTTGACCTATAAGTCTCTTCATCATGAACCTGCCAGAGATTCCAAGGACTGTCAAAGACACTTGAGATGCCATTATGTGGAAATTCATTTAGAATATTTTGCTCTCCCATGTCAATTTATTTCAGAAATCATGGAAACGCTTGTGCTACTACGTTTGTTTCAATCAATTTGCGATCGAATTAAGGCCCGTTTCCATAACCTAGCTTGCCATAGCCACAGCTCAGTGTAAAACCCTGCACCTCTCTCAATTAGCAATCAGTTACTGCGTACTGAAAGGACGGGGAGAGTTGCTAAAATAAATTAGCCTATTTGAAAGCATGGTTGTCACGTATTAAAAGCATCATTCCACATTCAAAGGTGGGAAAAGGCATTGGCCAAAATTGGATTAACGGAGCAATTGAATGGAGAAAGTTACGTCTTACTCTGCTGTCAAACTCTGTGCGTATTTCTAGCATATGCCGTGTTCTGTAATTGGACCGTCTCATAACGCTGTGGTAGTAGTGGCGTAGGCTGGGATAATTAATTCCACTTTGGACTGTCGATTTGCCGCCATTATAATTGACGTGACCCACTATTATGGTGGAATTCCATCCATCCGAGTGAGTAGAGCCATCACTGCGGAATCAGGTATTTTCCTTAATAATCTGCAGTACTATAGTGGACATTATTGGTCCGTGTGAAAGGCATTAGTATTCTATGGCGGTAAGCACTTGGAGAAATGTGGTAAAGGATATTCTTGTCGGAGAGAAAGACAGAAGTGAGAGGGAAAAGTTGGTGGTGGTAGCAGAACGTGCAGAAAATCTAGACACGCAATATCATCCAGCCAAAAGGAATCGGGAAAAACGGCGGCAGCAGTATTGGTGGACTTTTTGGGTTCTTATTTCTATCAGACAGACGGAAAAAGTCGTTATATAAGACGATGCTCCCAGGAACATAAAAGCTTTGAACCATAAATGCTCCTGACTACAGTAGTGCTGCGGCTGCTGCCCGCTGTGTTCATATTATATTGAGGACACATCTCCTGATTTTTCTTGACCGCCATATCGACAAATGCCAAGTGTGACATGGGGGATATATGATGATTACTTTGACGGCAGGGCCACTCTTTTTTACTATTTGACATCCCCTGTCGTCTTCATGTATCATCTGTGCACGAGCTTCATCATCATATTCAGTCAGGCTTCATATAAATAGACTACACAGCTCCGTCGTCCGTCCGCCTCCAAATTGCTAAAATGTATTTGCCGAAAAAAGCGAGAGAGTTTCCCCGTTTTGTGGAACAGCTTGATTTCCTTATTGTAACTATATGACTGTCCCTAGCTCTACGTCGGGAATTATGCTACTGTAGCATCCACAAAAAAAAGTAGATGCATCCAAAGATTTGTATGTGCGTGTGTACATGAGACTCAGAGTAGGGGAGCATACTAAATATATAGTATTACTACATGCTTTTTCGCATAGAATTTATGGTGCATGTTGTACGCAGCTATAAAGTTTTAGGAGTCTTTGCTTTATAATGCATATACTTCCCTTTCGGAGGACTACTATTATGTGAGCGCTTCCAAGTTCCTCCAGATTCCTCCACTACCGCCTCTTTCCGTCCCGATCCACTAGTGATTTCCATCTCCCAACTTTTTCGTCTCTGAGAATCAGTACCATCCTTTTTTTCCCCTGCTTTGCTATAAGCAACACTTATTGAGTTTCCTTAAATATTGCGGTCCTCCTCTATTTCTACTTCGTCTTCGTCGTCTTCTTCTTCTTGGGACGGGAAATTTTTTCGTAAACAGCAGTAATTTTTCCAATGCACCCTTTCCCCTACACCAAATGTCATAAAGTTTCAACTCTGAGAGTTGCCGTAGTAGTGTATAAAAGAAATGTTGTTGAAACTATTGCAAGCCAGTCATCAGGTTTACCCTAAAATTTATAACACCAGGCAGAACAGTTTTATACACCCTTGTTGGAGTATCCCAGGGTCGAGTTAGTCGTCATTAATTGCAAGTATATGTTCTAAGCTTGTTACCCCTTAGTTACTTTGTTTCCCGAGTGCTCCTTCTTCTTTCTATGTGTGAGTGAGCATAGGTCCTGGTTTTATATGCTCTCACGTGCAATTTAATTATTACAGTTTCCTCTCTGACCCTATGGTCGTTAATGGAACGGGTTACCAATAATAATTATTCCGTACATTTCCCAACCAGGCACGTCATCCCATTCCAACAACAACAATCATCATCATCATCGTCGTTACTCAGAAAAGACCAAAAGCCTTAATATGTTCCCTTCCTACTATATTATATGTTAACAATAACAACAAGATGAAGCCCGTTCGTATATTTATGGTAGCAGGAGCAAGCAGAACATGCTATGTACCAATGGGCTCCACAGAGTTTTATAGCAGAGGCAATAAATTTTTATGAAGCTTAAAAATTTGAATACCAATTAGCCCAGCATCGGCTTTTATCATCCTTTTTGGCTCATTGCTCATTTAATTTGTTGTGTCCCTCATAACCAGACTGTCTTTGTCATTATCACACACACATGCTGCATGTACCTTCATAAATGGTAGATTTCTAATGACCACCCTACTTGTTGTTGCTGTTATTGCTGTCCACTATCAGAATCATTATTGAGAAGGGCTATATCTTCTCATTCACAAAGTTGTTGGTGCTGTTATTTAACGCAATAATCTTTATAGCCATTTTGTAAGGGAACAAAAGATGTGAACTGAGAGAGTGATAATGTGGTGGTAGGCAGAGGGCTGTGAGTGGTTTGTAGAAGGACTTAGCAAGGGATCATAATAAGAGACACAGGGAGAGCGAGAGAGAAAGAGAGACAGAGATGAGAATAGTTGTATACTATATGAAGATATGTATATATTTTAAAAAACATTCTCCTTCCTTCCTTCCATCTCGTCGTCGTCTTGTTCATCCCCAGTCGAAAATCCCGTTCATTCCTAGTCCGGTGTGGATGAGACGCCTGAAAACTACATCCCAAATGGATTTCATGAGGAAGCAGGAGCACATACTCGAAGAAGGACGAAACGAAACCATAAAAGCGAGAGTGAGTAAGTGTACTGTAAAGCTGGGATGCCAGGACCCAACATAATGTGTGTCTACTTACATACACACGTGCATCAACTTCTGCCTCACTGGAAGAGAAGTAGTAGTGTAGTTTGAAAGCCTGTAGGAAATATGCTTTTGGTCCTGTAGAAGCAGCAGCAGCAGAAACTGCATGTATATGCCATTTACTATTGCAAGAAGAAGGGAACTTTAGGAAAGGATGAGAGAATGGTAGAGAGAGCGAGGATACTGATGCTCTTCTCTGTCTTGATCGTACTTACTATTACTTGCTTTTGCTGCTTCACTACTATATAACCTTCCATAAGTTCCCCGGCAATGGTGCTGCTGCTGCTGCTGCAGGAACTATTCCTGATACTCTCCTGCTATGCCTTTTCCAATGTTTTTCTTCTTTCACACACCAACCTTTCAGTTGCTAGCTAACTCTTGTCGGGAGAGGTACATTTCATGTGCGCTACTCTGTCATTTCTTCTTCTTCCCCTTACAGGCATTCATTCGCCTGTTCAAGAGCTACTACTACTACTTCTCTCTTGTGAACTGGAAATTCTCATAAAATTCTCTAGACTCAGACGCTAACTTGAGTCTAGTATACGTGTGTGTACACAAATTTGTGAATGAGAAAAGTTGAGCAACTTGTTGTACTTATTGTTGTTGCTGTTGACAAGGACGAAGACCGTCAGCTGCAGGCTTGTATTCTCACAGAGCCAAACTCTTGTTCAACCTCTGGAGCCATTACGACTGAAACTTTTCAAACAAGTAATCGGTCTTATTAAAATTTGACCGTCACCGAACACCTTCTTGAAATGTCATGCTGTATCTGAGACAGTACGAAAGTCGTACGAACCAGTTACATTGTTACTTGAATGAATAAACTCGTCCCAATAAAATCCGCATTTCTTTCTAATGTAGGTGTACCCATGAGTGAATAGTCTTGTAGTTTGTGTGGAAATTATTGTACGCGAGACTTGTTACACATCCAAAGTTAAAAGCCGCTATTAGCAGTGACTAATCAGACTTGTTTTTTCGGGTCATCACCATCATCACCATCACCATCATTTCAACCTGTATTTATACCCGCGACAGTCTGGATGATTTCTTCTTCACAACTTTGTAATAGTTTTTAGCGTCCAGAATCATTAGTAGTGACATTATCTGATCGTTAAGGTGTCTGTCAAAGAGAATTTGTTGGCTCTGAAGGAGCAGCATACATGTTTTTATGTGGAAATTCGTTACATGCTTTTCTCTGTGTCACTCAGTTGTGTCCTGAGTAATAACAAACAAACTTTTCTCTTACTCTTCTTTCGTCACTTGTTGTTCATGTGTGGGAAATCTTGGTGAGTATAGAAAGGAAAGAGTTTTTTCTCTAACTTGGCCCTCTGCTACGCATTTTATGTGTATGTTTGTGTATTTTGATTGAAATTTTGTTGGAAAAAGAGTAGAACCGAGAGAGAGGAAAAAGGACAAGTTGGGTAAAGTTGAGCTGGAGGGATTGTTATTATTATCTGTCATCCAGCAGAGTCTCCGTCGTTGACGTCGTCCTCGTCTCACTCAAGCAAGACAAATACGGTGAAAAGTTTGGTGGGATGGAAAATAGAAATTTTCTTGACGGAAATTCTCTTTTGGATAGACGAAGAAAAATCTTGCTGCTAGAGTGAGTCCATTTTGTGAGCCTGTGTTTGTGCGTATTTGCGTATATGTGTGTGTATATGTGAGTGTGTGTATACAAAAGGAAACTCGGGAACGTCGGCAGTTGTTGGGAGCAGTGAATAATGGGGACATGTGATTTTAGTGACTGTCAACGAAATCCCAATTTATTGTTCTATTCGGCTGAACACTTGTTTCCACAAAATCTTCCTCATTTCCACATTGAAATTCGTGGCAGCAGACGGTGGCAGGATTCATATAACCACCCTCAGAGAAGATCCTTTTCTGTTTCTTCTTCGTCCGCTCGAATGTAAAAAAGGAAGCGAAGAAAAAATAAAGAGAGTGCAACTGACAGGGAACATGGTTCTAGTGGTCAGTCTGCCGTAACTTAATTGAAATACCCCTTTTCTCATACCTGTCGTCCTCTCTGACAGCACTTTGTTACTCACAGTAGTGTTAATCAAAGTTTATTGTGCTGATAAATATTCCATGCCATTGAATAACACAAAATAATACACGAATAGCCAAAGAAGTTCGTGTGGAACGGAATTACGGAATCATTCAAGTGAATTTAAAGTCATTAAAAGAAAAAGTTTTCAACAAGGATATTATTGTGTGAAAGTGAGGGTGAAAATGATCAGAAGATTTTCAAGGATTTGGACTTTCCTCCTGTTGGGTATGTTTTTTTCCAACTTACATTCAGCTGGGTATTAATGGCTTTTCGATTTATGATTTGATGTACCAGCCAGTCAGCCAAGTAGAAGCTGGAACTGTGAGGCGGAATGTAAACGATCGAGACAATTTAAATTCGCTTTCTTCTGTGGTTGATCCAACATTTGTTTGGAAAGAATCTATATGCTCAGATACATATTCACTTCCTCGTCATCATCGCGGGTTATACCTTTGGTATTGAGGGGTGCTTTTACTCATGATGACTGATGAGGGAAACAACTGTGTATCGTAATATTGGAAGATTCATTGGGAGTGAATGGTACTGCTCTTGCAAAAGAATCATCACTCATATCCACTCAATTTCATTCAAATCATTAATTTTAATAGTTTACTCTCTCCCCCTTCCGTGTGTGTGAGAGAGTGAAAGGAAGTAGTGTATGTTCTTTTGGCAGGTTTATAATGATCCTTCTTCTTGTTCTTCTTCTTCTTGTTTCTGTATCACCAAAGAGATGATGAGAGATCAGAGAGGAAATGATGATGAGTTTTGCAAGATGATTAAGCATAAGAGCAAGAACTTGAGAGTTTTCATTCGTCCATTCTTTCATGCTCTCGTTCCTATGGTAGCCACATTGTTCTCTCACCTCATTTCTTTGTGCATAACATGTACCCATCCAGTTCCAGACTTGAAGAAGATGATAGTGATGAAAAGATTTTAGTTTGAGTAGAATAAACTTTGCAAAATCTTTTGCTTCGAACAACGATTAGGGCGCACAAGAAATATTCACGTACTCATTACATGTGTGCGTGTGTGTATTTTAAGTACAAAGTCGTGTTTATTCACGTTTGGCAACAGTTGTCCCGTGATGAGGCCATGTGTGTGCGCGTACTCATGTCCTATGTTTATACATGTGTGATACAGTTGGGCAGAATACGGGATGAGATGCATAGTATACGTACTTGAGTAGGCATCTTTCTTTTTGCTTGGAAAGTAGCTAGCTACCACTCCACTGCAGGTGCCTTTTGTATTGCAATATGTGAAAATATTCAGCACACGAGTCTCTCTATGTTTCCCTGAATGCGAATTTTTTTAGCTTTTCAAGAACATTTATTCGAGTGGATTGAGGAGGGGTGGGGAGGTGGAGATGTAGTAGCAGACGAAGAAGAAGAGGAAGGAAGACAGAGAAAGAGCGAGAGAGGATTATAAGTAGCTGTAACTCTTGGTCTGAATGCACCATTTATATTCCTTTATTGCACACTTGGTATTCGACTAAGGCCAATAAATTGTGAAGATGAAGCTAAAATGGGAAACGGGTCAAAATAATGATAAGAATGGCTACAGAGGGTTCGAATTTCTAGATTTTATTACAGATCCGTCTCTGCCTACTTTGGATTCATCCCTTTTAACGAAGCTTAACATAACTTTTGCAGCTATTCATGATGAGACTTACTTGTTCCTTTGTGCAAGCAATAGTAGTGTTACTTTGTTCCTCATATACTTATGCACATGCCTTTGGTAATCGTCGTAACTGTAGCACAAGTCACGTATTTAACTGCAGTCGACGAAGCAGCATTTGAATCTGGACTATGCATTGGCTTCTTCATCCGTTTCATCTTATCAGATCTCTCAGCATCACTCCAGGGTCCCGAATTCCAACTCCTAGCTCCTGGAAATCCCTTGTATTTTTACCAACTGTCTTGAGGCTATGCATTCAGAACTTCATCTAAGGACAATGCAGTAGGGGCCAGGGCAGACTCGTGTAGAGTTTTCAGAGACAGAGAGCGGGAGTCAAGTTTGATTTGTAAGATAACGTTTTTTTTCTAATTTTTTAAAAATAATTGTCCACCAAGGGAGTGGAGGAGAAGAAGACCCCTTGGGATGAAACCTTTTATGAGATGGAGGAACTACAAGAGCAGAAGTTAATGGTGGAGCTGGAATGATAATAATTATTGTTTGCCTCTCATCATGAAAAGTATAGTAAAGGGAGACGAAAGGATTGTACTTTGCTTGTCAGGATAATATTGTGAATAGAGAAAGAGAGAGAGAGAGAGAGGCCTATGATTACTACTCCTGTATGGTAGGGTGCTATGATGACGATGATGATCAATGTGTATTTATAAGTCTCATACACACATGTCATCCAATCCGGATGAGAAACGGAAGAGAGATTGGCTATGGAGTGTAGAGAAAGAGAGAGAACAACCCTGTTACATCATCTATCCATTTCACATCTTAACACGCATCTGTTTGATTCGGGAGGATGAATCGACCCCGTAGAGATTTCAGTCGGAGACTTCGTCATCGGGCTTTTGTATATAATATGTAAACTCATTTGGCAGGTTCTATATTACAATACATTCGTCTCACAGGGCCCTGCGAAGGGGGTAGCAGTGCTACTGCTGTTGTTATTATTACTTGTATGAATGAATGTAGCCCTCTTTTCTGTATTACTTATCATTCTCGTACCCACTTATAATCACATTTCTGCTCTTCTCTTCCATTAAAATTGGACGCATGCATTTATCTTTTGCAAACTTCCATTTATTATTATTATTGCATACTATATGCTACTCACTTTTATCATTTTGTCCCGCAGTCACAAGAGCGGATCTCCCCTCAGTCAGTGGAAAACTTTCCATCCTTGAGTGTTATCATATGATGATACTTTAACCGAAAACATACTCATTCGGGGTACATACTATAACGGTATGGAATTATGAGATGGACGTATACATATTTTTTTTTTGGCAGGCGGTCGGAGTTTTATGAAGTGAGTGTGTGTAAGCATTAGTAGTGAGGACTTGATCGAATTATAAGGGATACAAATAGCAGTGCGTGCGGTAGTGATGGTGCTTCCCCATATACTTAGATTTTCCAATTTTAGTAGTAGTAGTGCACACTAACATCAGTCCTGACTGATTTAATTCCAAACTGACATTAGATGGATGCTTCGCTTTCGCTCTCTCTCTCCAGATGCTGGAAAGTAACCTTCCGTTACACAGACCAAATGAACTGTCAAACTCATGGAACAACAACAAGAACAGAAGCGGTAATAGTGGTAGCTGTGTACATCAGTAGTACTATAGAACCCTTTTGACTCTGACAGGACAAGGATGCAAGTGAATTCTCTACTGCTCTTGTACTACTGCAATTATAAAACGCTGTTGTTCTTCTTCTTCTTCGCATTTACTACTACTGCGCTTTTTGGTCGTCATGTTACTTCTCCCTACCGCAGCAGTAGTACTAACATTCAGATAGAGAAACGACGCAGACATTGCATTCCCAAGATCCGCATTATTTATAACTTTCAATTAGTATTCACACTGCAACCGGCTCGTTTCCAATGCATATGCCAAAGGAGCAACTATCATGCTGTTCCGTCTGATGCTATAATAACAATCAGACCTGGTAAATAATCATTCATGCATATTTACCTATTTTTTTCTCATTCATGCCACCACTACTACTACTATGTGGATGGAAAACTTGTGGTAATGCTTGAGGGTAGTGTGAGGATGATGATGATGATGAACCATTCATTATTATGCGATGAAAAATCTCTGTATTGCTATTAGGAAGGTGAGCTTAGAGAGCGACATATAATTTTTACAGACTGATTTACGACCTCGCCAACCAAATATAATGCCATGAATTAATTTGAATTCCAATGCCCTTTATGACCCAGGCTTTACAATGAGAAAAACAATTTTAATTGGTCGTAATAATTTCACACTCTCTGCCGCAGTCTGTTGTTGTCTCTACGTGTGTTAGAGTTGCGACAGGGCAGCGACCATAAAATCCTTTCACAAAGGAATGAACGAATGAATGAAAGCCGCTGCTGCTGGACATGATTACATGCATGTAACACACTCAAATCCTGGTCCTTCACCAAGTAACCCTCTCATGTTCCACTTTGTTGTATGCATTACATTCATTTACACTTTACGCCTCAGCTCCTGCTGCTGCTGGAACATGCGAAGGTATTCCGCACACCTACTTTCTACCTTTTTCTACCTTACCCGCATCCGCCTTGTTATTTTAGCAAAAAGTAAGTACTTTCCCCGTAAATTTAGGGATCCTTAGATCCTGCGGTTGCATTTTCTTCTTAGTTCAGTTCTATGTTTCGTTGCATGTGGAAGAAGAAGAAGAAGGGAAGACTTGAATTTAAGGATGTATAAGACTAGTTAGTTTATTGGGGAAAAGTATTGTTGACAGGAGTTGTTCATTTTTCTTAAAGTTGCCGCCGCCCATTGAACCCTCCCTGGTTGTGAGAAGTGGCTGATTTTGCTAAAGAATGGACAGAGACTGAGTGAGTTGGAGAGTGTAGAGGAGCAGAGAGAGAGAGAGAAAGAGATAGAGAAATGTAGCCAAAAATCGAGAGGAATGGAAGTGAAAGTAAAAATGTGTAGCTTTCTTTATATCAACTTGGCGAGTTCTTAGCTTTTACGGATCCTCCCATCAAGCGAACCGGCAGTAGCAGTCCTATGAGTTCCCATACATACTTTCAGGGTCGTTTTGTATGTACAGTAATGTATGTACTGCCGACAGTAGTAGTGGTAGAGAGGGAAATGAATTTCCATTCTGATAACAGAGACGTCCTTAGGATAGTATAAGCATAGTTTACAGAGTTGGGAACTACAGAGCGGACGGAGTACGCGTACTAGGACCGAAGTCTGGTATTGATTCTTGGCTAGAAGAGACAACATCGTTTCGAATCCATCTTCTCGCTCTCACTCTCTCGTCCCGTTATGCTCTCTCTCTCTCTTCATATATTCCCTCTCCTGCCTCATTTTCTTTCTCCTCCACTACTTGTACTACTACTGCTATGTAGCGAAAGGAATGGAAGTTTTGGGAACGGAAACTCAACCATTGCCATGTTATACATAGCTCATGCATGTGTACTACCATGACGCGAATCCGTGAAGCTCACTACGACTTACTACTGCTGTTCATGCCTATAGTATGAGGGAAATATAAGGAACTTTTAGAACCCAAAGTAAAAATCACACTACTACTACTGCCGGTTATACAGTTCCCTTCATGTTCCTCATCCGTTCCTTATTATTTCTTCCTCATTGCTTTGCATATGCAATCCCACTACCCAGAAAAATCTCTTTCTAATGCTAACTGCATGTCTCCAAAACTTTCTCACATATGCACCACCTACGCACACTATGTATGCTTTTCTCCGTATCCAATTTCATACTGAGCTCCGCTAAAAAAGTTAAGCCCACACATTCAAGTGGAATTATGGGAGATTTCTTGAATGACATTTGCCGAATTTTCGCCATACTTCCTCACTCCTGCGGTCATAAAAATCCAAACGAGCTACTCACATGACTTTGGAACATTTCATGATCATGCCAATAATAATTGTAGATATATACAAGAAATACTATGGGGGCTTTTGGTGGCCGTAGCTAATGACTGTGGATGGAACTAAATTTAGCTGAAATTATTGGTGGAAAGCTAACGATGTGGAAAAGCGATACTGTGAGGTATGGTAGAAGAATTTCTTGGGTCATCATCATCATCATGATCACAGTCCCTCTTTAGTCCACTAGGGAATTTACGACTGGGTGTGTTTCAATGAATCTCTCACCTTGTTCAACTTCCACCATCATAACGACCATACGCTACTCCTGTCTATTTACACGGGTAAATGCACCTGCTCCCAGATTTAAGAAACCATTTCGAGGAAACGCAGTATACTTATATATATTTAAGTCCTAGAAAGATGAGAGGGAGAAAGACGTGCTTGTAACTTTGTGTGCGCCATTCCATAAAAAGTAATCGGGCATTTACAGCAATTAAGATTGCGTCAATATTCCAGCAGAAAATCATCTCTGCTGTCGTCAAGAGAGAGAGAGAGAGAGAGACTCCAGACTTTTAGAGTGAAGAGCCTTACTCAAGTACGCAGGGAGGAATGTATGTGTGTGTGTGCAATCTGCACGTGTGCCCAACCGGAAATTTTTGATGCCATTGAAAACGGCCGTGCTGCTGTAATAAATGTAGCTGGAACTTTTAGAATGGGAGCAGCATGAAGCCTTGATATGTCACGTTTGATTTTACTCCCTCTGCATACCGTCATCCAGTTTTACCGTCGTAACCACTCCATTCCTCTTTTGAGAAGGAGTGAAGAGGATCTGGTAATAATGGATAAGTTATAGGCAAATTGCTTCTCATTTTCCGGATACTTCCGCAGCCATTGTCTTGCACACATACATACCTAAAAGCCTGCCTACGGCTGCTCCCAAGTGTGTTCTCGAAGGCTTGAACCTATCGAATCAAGGTATTTAGCTCGAATGAGAAAGACGAAGAATGCAAATTTAACCAATTTTTCGGACCAACGAACCATGGGAGAATCTGCACGAAAGTGCTCATTTTTTTCTCATCAATTCTGCTAATCATTAAGGATTTTATGCAAGCATAAAAATAACCAGCTGTGCCACCTCAAGTCGCTGCTCTACTATAATGTCTATTCACCGAGTGTAGAATTTACATTATTTTGACTTGAAATTGCTAAAATGAGGGACTGACGGGAACTATTTTCAATAAAATTGGTCCATTTGATAACGAGAAAGAATTGTGTGGAGGTGTTCAAGTAAATATGCGGCATCTTTACCACCAGTCATTGTTTGCACGGGTACTGTGATGGTGGTGGTGGATATTTATTAACGAAACTCGCATAGTTAGTTTGACCAGGCCTGTGGCAAGAAGGCAGGAGAAGAACTGTTAAGGAAAGGCGTTGAAATGGATTGATGGTTGGTGTGGCATAGTAGGGATATGTGCGTACGGCGATTATGGTTACCTCTGATCCTTTGTATGACATTAAAAGCTCTAGTCAAACAAGCCAGCACTTAAAGCAAGTCTGTGTATATGTGTGCCTCTATCCTCTTGCTGCTGCTGCTGCTGTTTCCCATGTTTACCATCTACTTTATTATTATTTGAATGGTAGATAGTTTAGTAGTAGGAAGTCTTTTGTCTGTGAAATATGAGCCATGCTACGGCGTGTAGCATTAGTTAGTTACTTCACTAACTCGAAGCAAATATGAGCCGAGAAAATGTTTGCTGTGTGCCATATGCGTGTGCGTATGTGTGTGTTTGTGCGTGCTTTCATAGCAGTTGAATGGAGCAGAGTGAGGTTGAGGAATAATAATTTGGCATAATGAGCACATGGTTATGTTTCCGTCCTGTCTCATTCCTCCATGTGTACACTTTTTGTTAAAAAGGAATAGACACTGTGCTGTCACCCGGACGAAAGTGACATTGCATCTGTAATGAGATGTTCCTGCCTGCATTTAAAATGAATGACACTACCAGGAAGGAAGGAAAAGGAATATAATATGATGACCGATCATGATGGCATTTGTGGTTCCTGGCGACGACGGCCAGGTCTGCGGGGTGTATTGATGGGAACCAATAAAATTAAAAATGTTGTTGTTATATCGAAGGTAGCTCTGTGGTTTATGCAAGCTTCGACCAAGGAAATGCTGTCTGGGTTTATGTAATGCACACAGAAGTCGTCGTCGTCGTGTTCGTCGTCGCGAGGGTTGCATATAAAAAAAATTAGGCGCAGCCTTCTGTCTTCTTCTTCTTTCGGTCACCTGAACTCACGCAGGCAGGCAGGCATGGCATGCATTGACGCACCTTTTGTTTACATGTAAAATCTCCTTAAGATACTTTGGTAAAGTTGTGCGGGTGGAGAAGGAAGGAAAATATGTACACATGTATGTAGGATGGAGCACGTAGAGACACAAGCTTCTTAATTCTTAAAGCTTAGAGACCTGTAAGCCTATCAAGGTAATATTCTGTGGAATAACAGATTTCCGCACATTCATGAGCCATCTCCATCCGCTTAGTTTCGCTTTTGCATAACTGAATACGATTATTGCCTGTAGAAATGAACTCTCTCACAGAGTTGCTACAACGACGACGATGATGTTGATGATGATGGTGAGGAGGAAAGAGAAAGATGACGGCGACTTAAGACGTTCTTAATGGCCTCATGATGGCAACAACATCGGTGGAACGGAGAATGTTCTCAAATTATAGCAAACACAGTGCTTTTGGCGGAGTGTGTGCTTTACTCCGGTTTAATGTATCACCACAGAAGGTCAATCGATTACTATATGTCTGGCGACAGGGAGTTGCATTAGTGGAGCAGAAGTCATCCCACATGGCAGGAGGAAATTGGCCTATAGTCAAATAGTAGCATGAAAGACTCGATCGTTTGCTGCCCATAAAGTGTCTACAGTAGTAGTAGTAGTAGTAGTAGCAACAGCATAAGAAACTAAATCATGGCCGTTCTTTACTATTATGATTAATGATAAATTTTCAATACACAAACTAATTCGTTTTATCTTTAATTCATTACAGTGGGGGTCACAACAAGAGGATTTGAGATTCATTTTGAACAAAAGGACAGTGGTTTCTTTATCCGAACAGCGACGAGCAATAATGGTGGGGTTAGTAGCAGCATATCTTCAGCTGAAACTACATCTACTGCTGATGGTGGTGCATCATCATCGTCATCATCAGACTGGGAATCAGATCGTACTGGAGATCCGATAACTCTAACAACGGAACATTTCACAGTACTACCTTCAAGTCAACCAGTCTCCATCCGTGTCAATTATGGACCTTTTAGTACGAAGCAAACTGTTCCTGTCCGACTGTTGGTACCCGATCCACTGGATAGTACTTTACCCAATGGAACATCTGCCAACAATGCGGAACCTGAGATGATTCCACCTTTGGATTTGAGTGCACATATTGTTACACCCACGGTTCCAAAGGATACTCCAATTCTTCGCGTACTATTCCACGCTGGGCAAACAGCCTTTGGACTACCAATTTCTCCACAGAGCAACCCCGGGGGTTCCCGACAGCAGGTGTGTTCTTTCTTTTCTTTTCTCAATCTCTTTTAAAACATATTGCATTTCTTATGAAGCTTGCCACCACCACCACCACCACCATACATAGAGGAAAAAAATATTTTTCAACCTTGTTGTATTTATTCCCTCTCTCTCTCTCTCTCACACTCACTTACAAATACACACAAACACATACGTACACATATACTTACTCATGACTGAATCAACCCTTAGAGCCATGTCTATTTTGTTTGTTCATACACAAACTTATTCCCAAGTAGTACTCTCCACACTCACTTACTCAATACAATGTAAAAGCAATGTTCAAACAAGCGTGAAGTAAGTAACCAGTAAAAGAAAACTCATCTGACGTCAAGTTAAACCTCTCTTCTTGTTATTGCTCTTGTCTTCATATTGTTGTCGTTGTGTGATGCAGCCAGGAGCAGCAGCTTTTGTCATTTGAAATAGCTATAGTAGTAGTCCAGGGGAAGAATAGCAATAAAAGTTTTATATCATCGCTTAAACATTGTCCCCAAAAAAAAGTTATACACTTTGCCTCTCTCACAACATTTCAAAAGAATCCTACTCGTCTCTTTTTTTCTCCGATGAAATTGCCAGCACATTTTTATGGCTTTTGCATATAAAAATAGAGCCCACAACAAGTGCAGGACATTACTAGCATTCTTTATTGCATCCTCCTGAAAATGAACTTATTTATTAAGGATGAAGTAATATATGGTAACACGTGAATACTATTATAATAAGCTTAATTTTGTTGATCGTTACAGGCGGGAAATGGAGGGACGAGACGTTATCGTACACGACTTTGCCTTGTGGCCCAAGCGTCGAAAAATCAAGGTGATGTCGTCAGTTCAAGTTGCAGCCCAGATGCCCGTGATTCAACTTGTCTGGCCGAATTAACCCTTCCCATTCAGTGGTGGCCAGAGGGACCTTCTGTCAACGAAGAGAATCCCAGTGCACCTATCAAGCCAACCAAGATTCCTATTCAGGTAAAATTATCCTATGTAAACTCGGAGCTCTTGTGAGAGCAGTAGTACCTTTATTTTATACTTGCCCCTGGCTTTCCTATGTACAGTATAACCGCATACGCACACACACACACACACGCCCTCGTGTGAAAAGGCTCTTGCCCTTTACCTTGAATCTGATTAGCACATGCTTTTGACGACAATAATATCAGTAATGGAACAAGTTGAAAAGTTTATTTCTTTTCCTTTTGTACCACATTAGCAGCACTGGCAAGTGCTGTCTGCCACACTTTACCAGCCATAGTAACAGAGCGTGTGGCAGCCAATACAGTGAGTTATTTCATGTCTGTGTAAACAGATGCTGGTTCGGGTCTCATGACACAACGGATTAGGCATTTAGACTGGAGATTTTCGGAGTGAATTTAATGGATAGGCACGGTTAGGAGTAGCGGTTTGGACTGAGCTGTAACGAATAAAATATATGAGTTGGAAGGCTGAATGGAAGAACATTTACTCGAATTTGGAATAATATTTCTGACTGGCTTGGAGTAAAAGCAAAAATCCTCCCGAGGTATAGCCTGGATTAAGGGTTTCCCACCGCTAATCTCTGTCAAATTTTCCTTTAAAAATGGCCCATTTCAAGCCAGACACAAGAATATGCTCTGTATCCCTCGGAGAATATGTAGAAATGGAGTTCCCGTATAAATATTATGGAACATTTTGCATGAATCACTGTGATAGAGCTTCTGAGAAATTATGAGATTTGCACAGGGAGTAGTTTGATCCGATAAAGCTGTAAAGGATGAATTTGTGTTCATGCGGGTCCGCTGTTCCTGAGTGTGTATCTGTGTGTACTCCAGGTTTTTTCGGCTGTTACATGTCTACAACAAGAAGACAGTTGTAGCTACTAGTGGCTGGCTGGGACATGTTCCAGGGACACATAATAAAGCTCCGTGTAGTAGCAGAAATGGTTTCAACTCCCAGCACTATTGTAAATTTGAAACTATAACGTCGCAGTTTGGATTCCATAACGCTCCCTCAGTGAACTGTAGATTTTGTTATCGTAACATAGCTATGTAAGCACGCTCCTTCGAAAATGGCCTTCCGTCCTCATTTCTCACCCATGAAACTATATACAATGCTCCTCAGGAGTGCCACTACTTCCAGTTATATTCTTAACATGATGTGGTATATCTATTCACGGAGCGCCACACGGCCATGAGTTCCTATACGTAAGTGCAAAATATTCAGGAAACTTCCTTCCAGCCAAATATTCCCACATGGAATCAAACCAAGTCAAATAGATAGAAGGACTTATGTGTTTATATGAAATGAGAAAATAGAGTGGTTTTCTCTCCGAATGAGGTAAATGCTTTCCCCATAATACCAAGTCACCATCATCGTTAACGGTCTATTTCATGTCTTTGAAAATCTTAACAAATTGCGTGCAATACATGCCGTTTAGCATTGTAAATTAAAGGGCGGTTCATGCTTGCTGGACCAGTGCTGGAAAAATCGTTAAATTACATGGCCTGGACTACTGCTGCTGCTACTATCGTTACTGCTGGTGCCAGAGCGGCATTAAGTATGGCTTTTAATCGTTAATTTATGACCCAGCTATATTAATTTGTTTGAATTCTCTCCACTATTGTAATTGGGGATTCCTCGTTAATTTAAATGGGAAGCAAAGGGCCAGCAGTTCTTCATACTGTAAAGCCTTCTTAGTTAGTAGCAAAATAAGTACAGTATTGTAAGGAATAGATGAAGGTAACCACATTGTGATAGGATCCTCAGGGCT
>JAQFYD010000155.1:0-26860 GCA_034694225.1 Bourletiella hortensis | reverse complement strand
ACTATCTGCAAGGCAGTTTCCAGCTAACTAGAGCCTGCTTATAGCTAGCCAAATGTAACCAATTAGACATTGTTATCTTTTCTAGCGAAATGCGACTACTCATTCTGCTCGCTTGGTTTCTTCGCGCACAGCTTGTGCATCTATGAAGAGAGTGTTTGAAATAGGAATTAAAATGAGCTCATAACCACGATAATTATGCTGCTCTATGCCATCATGATGTTAACCTTAACTTATCTCAACAAGGAAGATCAAAGATCACGTGGCATGAGTTAATTTTTTAAAAATCTACATGTGACCTAGCGAAAGTAGGAGACATGGAATATTGTTCTCCTTATCATGGGTGACTTACATTTCAAAATTCTGACAGGAGTAAATAATAAAATATAGGAGAAAAATGGATGAGGTGAGTCAGTATGACTGAGGGTGAGAGACAGAGAGGCTGAGGGAGTCCATTGGAGATGAGACTGACGTTTGTTACAGTAAACTGACGATCACAGTGTTGGAAATGTAAACAAATTGTAAACAAAAATATTCCTTTTTCTAGTGTGAAAGAAATGTAGGGTAACGAGTGACACGAAGAGGAGGTTTAGGTGTAAACAAGTTTTAAATCCTGCATGTGCATTAAGCCCTCTCACATTGTCTTTCCAACTTCCTGGAATTAGTGAAAGGCGGTGTACATCCACGTGCAATATAATTTGCAAGCTCACAGTTACACGAGGATACTAGTAGTAGTAGTTATTATGAAATGGTCAATGACATAACATGCCGACTTGCCAGCGCTGCCTGGAGCATTTTACGGCTAATAGCTTCAAGTATAGAAGGTAAAGAGTGTTAGAAAGAGGAAGAAACAAAGACTTACCTAAGTTTGAAGAGTCGGAGCGGCGATTGTAACCACTAAAGATATGTCCTCTACAGATTCCTTTGACTGCTTCAACGAGACGTGAGCCACAGAGCTGGACTGCATTCCTTTTGGTTAGCTGGGAATGTTGGGGCCAGTTCTGAGATCCGCCGTGAGCGAGGGAATTGCCTTCTATGGCCGCAGAGAAAACACCCACCAAGCTCACAGTGATCATGATCATGATCGTGCAGACTGCTGTCCCAGCAGAACCCATCTTGACCAACTGTCAACCAGCAAAGGAACAAGTGAATGATCTGACACTCCTATTTCACATCTTGTACTTTGAAAAATAGGAGCAACCTTGTACTTTTTCACTCCTCTCTCTCTCACTTTTTGTATCGGTCATTATTAGACAAGGCGGGCGGGCGGGCTCATAGCACCATCATATAATTATTATTATCTTTAATATCCCTCAGTTCAAGCTGTGACACATAACTATACGCCAAGAAGTGTGAGGGTGCTCATTTCTGGGGGTGACCCCTGAGCAGCAACTCAATTATCTTGTCACATCATGTTTACAACATGTAAACTGTGTACAACTTAAGCTCACCAGTCCATCATCATCATCATCATCATCATGCTCTTCCATACATATACCCAGTCTACTTTACTTATACGAGAAAATTCTTATGAACTTTTCTTCCTCCTCACTTCTAATATTCTATCAAAATCACCCTCATTTCTGGGAGCAAAAGATGAACTAAACTATGCCTCAAATTACGTAAGTTGTTTTCTAATACGGATGCTCTCAAAATTTCCTTACCAGTGGGCAAAAACGTGTGGTCTACTACGAACTCTTGTGAGGACCCAGGACCCCTCACAATCTTATTATTATTTCAAAACACTACTCGGCTTATCACGCTCGCGCCAAAGACAGTTCGTGTATAGTTAGTTTGAATGATAAATATATAAAAATATAAATGTACGAGTAAATACACTGCAATGAACTAGGCTTCACATGTCAGCCGCATGCATTCTAATTCATGTCTTTGTAGGCTCATTAAGTATAATGTAGCTAACACAATGCACTTGCCCCCGTCCGTATCACCCATCAGCTGTACTCTCCAAAGCTATAAACCGACCACACGCACAGACTCCAGGCATTCTCCTACAGTACGAACTTTGAAGGCCGTTCATACCACATGACTACACAGCTTTAAATGTATCAATGTGTGAAGCATGTCCCTTAATATGACCTGGAAACAAAACACGACCATCCATGGGCGAAACAATGGGTAAGATGAAGACGCTGTCTGGTCTTACTCTCCAGTGCGACACATCTGCTGCTAACTCTTCCTCTCATAATTATTATTTCCTCATTCTCTAAAAGATATTATATGATAATTTTTTTTCAAAATTAAATGCTTTTTGCCCGAAGGAAAGAGAAGATGATGGAGAAACGTGGATTTAACCAGGTGTACGGATTTTTTTTTGAAAAAAATTCCCTATGACGATGGCGTGATGCCGTCGTCAACAATGTTTGTAACAATAGCCCTTATCTCATCACATGTTCAAATCAAGTCTCCCTGAACCATTTAAGTCTCCTCCTGATAAGATACCTGTTCAAATGAGCGCGTTAAAATCTTGTCAGGCTTTCCACTTCCGACGTAAGCAACTTCCATAATTGGCCATAATAATGTATACTTTTTGTAAAATTTCAAAACTTTCCCTTTACAACAAGCGAAAGAAAAAGAAGGGACTGGAATTTTTTTGTGTCTGTTTACTTGTGAGGCAAGTTCAATCTACAATAGGTCGGTTATGGAGGGATGTAATCAACGACATGGTGGTTCGACGCATCTAATAGAAATGTAATTTTTTTGGGGTAAATCATTTATCCAAAAATGACCAAAACAGGGTTCAAGGTGTTGTAGTCAGTAGTGGAATGGGTAATAACTGAATGGCTATACATATGGCGACAGGATGGTATGAAAAGATGGGACAAGACTAAAGGCATGTGTTTGCCGTGTGAAATTGTTATTCGCTGCTACTAGAATCAATATTTGCCAAGAACATTTCAATAATGTTAAAGGTGTTGGATTACGTAGACAAGTTCAGTCTGAGATAAAGCCTCTGAAGACTTAGGTATTATTTGAACTCTATGAACACATAGACCGACTTGCCGACTACGTCGTCATCATCATAATCATTGCTGTACGGCTCCATTATGATGATTACGATAGCAATAATAATGACTGCAAAAGAATTGCATTTATATTTTCGCAGTTATTATTATACTTGTGTATGCACAAGGAGAACAGCATTCTGCTAAAACGTTTATGGATGTCTCCAGTAGGCAAAGCTAAAAGGCCTGTTGTCGTCTTCTTTTCTTTGAAATGACAGACTTTTATCAGTAACAAGGTGGCACTTGTTAAAGTGCTAATGTACACAGATATTTCCAAATACACAGGTATAGTACTACTACTCTATACACAAAGGGGTAACGGACTTTTCTAATCTCACAACATGTTTTCGCCTTGTCGGCCTACTCATCGTTTCCTTCTAATGAACTCTTTTAAACCATGAACTTTCTTAATCTGTGATATCATCAATCTCTCCTAAACCATGATCTTTCCTGTTTTCCGATTTATAAAAAAAGAATTCGGTAACGTTGATCCCTAGCTCGACACATGTTTCGTCATCATCATGAACGACCAACACGTCATCCCAGCTTTTGTCCAACATGTTCTCCTTAAGCAAGCTGCCATATCTGTCCATCCCTTTCCCTATTCCATTAACTTTGCCCCTTTATCTTTTGTTTAGAATAGTATGAATTCTCTATTTGCTGTAAACTTGAACACAGTCTTGTGTACCGTGTTAATGCCGGCCTAAGTCACTCTATTATTTCAATGTCGCTTGCGCATTTTGGGTACACACAGGTGTTTGAAACTGTTTAAGATTACATCAGTTTGATAGGGAAATGATACGCATAAGGCGCCATTACTCCACCTACCAATAGTCTCCAACTGTCCTGACAAACAAATTAATTGACTTGGGAAAATTATTCAATAAATTCTCATATGAACGCCTGAGGTCTATGGTTGTTCATGTCAACCCACGGCTGAGCTAAATTTCCATTCTCTGCTACTGCAAAAGTCGGCAACTTGATGCCTCCCTATTTTTCTGTGCTTTGAAACTTTCCGAAGTTCCTGCAAAACATGTCCGCAGGCTAATGCCTTCCCGTCCTCTGTGGCGACTAAACTTTTCCCTATCGACTTCTGTTGTACACCCTAACCGGTTGCTAAGGAAGATAGAATACACGGGTACAAAAACATATTATCATAATCTAACAATGAGATTAATTACGACGTGTTGGAAATTAGTAGCGAGTTATCTGCACGCGTTCAGAAATCACATGTACGGAACAATTCCGGAGAAAGTATGCTATAGTGACTACGGGGTGATAGAGTTTGTGTACTCTTTAATATAGATTTGATGATAATTTCGAAATTACATCTAACACCCTAAATTTTTAGCTTAGGATTATTGCTGCTGACAGAGGTAGCATTCAGGACAGAGATATTACCCTTGAGCTAAAAGAAACACCTCATAATATCACCTTGAAGATTTCCATGGCATGTGCGGCCTATGTGTCACTTTGATTAGCTATCGGCTAAAAAGAGCCCGCCTCGCCCTTTGACTTCCATATAGAATATACAGCCATCAACAAGAATATTAACTATTGAAATCTGTACGAACCAAATAACTGTTTGCCTATGGCATTACGAAATAAAAAAGGGAAACGTGGTTTAAAAGGGGGTTCGGTGTGAGTAATTGTCTATGCTACACTCGAACACAAATTTTGAAAAATTAAATGTCGTAAAGTAATGGAACATACCTTTGTGATTTTCCTTGACTGGAAATTTACGAACAAAAGATTAAAATTTTGTCGGAGTTCCTTGGTAAGAAATGAAAAGAACTGAAGACGCTGTCTTGAGCCGGTAGGTTGACGGGGTGATGTTATACACAGAGTCCAGGTGTAGCAAATGGGGGATGATGTTGGGATTTTGGAAAATGGAACTCTGATTACGGCTTCAAGACACAAAATCTGAAACGGTAAACCCACGGCAGCGGCCAAAATTCTTGTGTGTACCTCGGGTAAGGTTAAGATCGGGTTTATATAGGTCCTCTGACTCGTTACGTGCCATTTGTTCACACCTTTGGTCATTCGCTTATAACAATAGATGAAGCAATAATAATGAGATCCTGTCACTACTATGCTTATCATCATCAGCCGACGACACATCCGACGTCCACCTCCTTCCCCCAATAGTTCGAAGAACTGTCGTTCCCGCAAATTACTTTCCACCTCTTTTCATATGTTGCTTTATTAACTCATCATCGTCATCAACATCGTCATCATCATTATCCCCTTCCATGGTATCTCCATCCTTTCCTGTCGTCTTGTCGCCTCTTTGAACTGTTTCTAAATTATTTGCAAGCACGTTGTTCAGACTTGTACAAGGTAAAACCCACTTACTCTGGCTTACTTAATCAAACACAGCCAAGATCTGTCTGTGATAAGTGCTGTTGCTAACCTCCATCAAGACTATGACTATCATCACCATCATAACTCGCTCCTGACTTCCGTAGCAACTACGGGGATACTTAGAAACAGCTGTACAGCACGTGAACCCTCGCTTTCGCCGTTCGCATGTTACCCTTTGAAAAGTTCTTAATTGTTCCGTAAAATACGACAGTATTCGCTGGGCCATTAAGAATAATTCTGAACAACCCGTGGTACGCTATTTTTCTGTGCAATCACACCGTTCCGGGAAAGCCGGGTGACATGTCTTGATCTCAATCCCCTTCCATAAATTGTGGCGGTGATCTGAACTGCACATTTCTGGACACAAAGAAGTGATGGGAAAACACCTCTGTTAATCATGATTTCCAGGAACTTAATGTGATTTGAAGGAAGAAAAAGCAATAAAAAGCCCAGATTCCGTACTAATGAGATTTAAATGAAGATCTTGTCCTCCAGACTGCTTCACATTTACTTGTCTAGCTACAATTGCAAACGCCGGCAGTTCTGTAAACACATCGACGTACACAGAATATGTCATCATCTTCCCGACGGGTCACTATAGTGAAGGCGAATCGGTTACGGGTTATGTACCTATTGCCATACATACTTCAAAATGTCATCAAAATTTCACATTTCCATAATTTGCCGGAGCCATCGGTGTGATTGCGTGTGTAGGAGTATATATACCGCTTGACTGAACACGCAGCCTGCTGGCATAATTATTGTCCACGACAATTTAATAGCATCCCACTCATTCGCACCGCTGGAATCTCTCTTACGTAAAATCCATGAATTATTCAAGCTGCCCTGGAAAGTTCCGTCAGCGTGTTCTTCCTACAGGTGTTATAATCATCTATGATTCCAGCGTCAGACTGCATATGACTGGTTTTCAAAAGTGACCCGGTTAAAGAATTTGCGTGGGTAGTCAAAATGTTTATCAGGTTATAAGCATTTTGCGAAGCCTGCTTACGAAACACAAGTTTGTTACAGATGACATTGAGAAGTACGCTGTATTGTAGTCCGTAATTGCTTTAATTGCATCATGAGTGATCCAATAATGTAACGGGCTAAATAGATTGAAAAAAAGTATGTGAATCAGCTTGCCCAACAGTTTAACAGACTGATAAACTGGGGCAAACCACAATTTCTTGGCTAGTGTACATATTTTAATGAGAAAACAAATACTTAGACGAACATCTTCATTACTGCTGTGCGTGAGCGGGACAGAAACAACAAAAAGATAGTTTTTAAAGTTTGCCATTGTATGCAATACAATTGTGATGGCGATTAGCACGAGTAAAATACAATAATTGCAAGGAAGTGCTGTGCAAATTGATGTAATCATGGATCGTACCCCTCGGGACAACATCTGCTATTCTAACTACAGTTACAGCTAACATAACGTCATCAAGTACGCTTTATGCCTAATTGATGCAATGAACTATTGTCATGTTACTTAAAACTAAACTGTATCTGCAATTAGAGATACAGCTGAGTCAGTGCATCTGCATTGTGTAAAATCATAGCAATTAAACACTATAATCTGCTGTCGGCGCTGCGTAAAATGATGCAGTTCTTAATAGTCGCGATATCATTTGTTTAATCTAGCACCTTCTAGAGCCACACGTGCTTGAATAAACAAGTATTAGTATCTTCAATCCAAGTCGGGTATGCTCTGCAAATGTTTTTCGTAAATTCCGGCACAGGATCACGTAAGTTTTATAATCAGTTCTTCCTGCCTCACACGCAGATAACAAGCAAAGACGTCTGAATATACTTTCCTACATTTCGGGGCTTTTCCCGAACAGAACGGAAAAGCACTCGGGGAAGTTGGAGTTAAATCCCGAATTTTTGTTTATTTTTCAATGCCGTGCCCCATGTTCATTTATCAGTTGGTCTATTCCATGCTGGACATGATAACTGATTGATAGGAATTTTTTGCTCACGAATTATGTTCGACTCAGGTACATGGCAACAGCAATGGAGTCGTTTCAAAGATACATATGCCTTAATAACCCAAAAGGGAAAACCATTAGATCTGAGGCATATTTACGGTTCTTTTGGCATCATACATGTTGAAGTGGACTTATTAGGGAAGTAAATGTAACCGAATTGCTCGGTAGTAATAAGCGTGGCGTAGATTTGTGTCGTAGAAAGAGAGCAGAGTTTAATGCATCTGATCAGTATGATAGCTTGTCGTAGAATGATTTCACTGGCTTATGATTAGCAGTAGTACAAAACCTTAATTATCACTGTTTGCATAACGTTACTACTAGTATAACTATAGCCCACGGAAACGTTCATCGTAAAGACGTGAACACATGTCATTGAGCCTCCCTGACTGCCCTACAGATGTAAAGATTTGTCACGCCTCACGCGGCACGGGTCCCGGCCTAATGACAGGTGCCTGTAGGATCTGTATATTCAGAGCCGATGGCTTCAAAGTGTTAAATCTGGATTACGACTGCTATACTGTCTCCAGCTCTTTGTGGTGATTATCAGTTTAATGTGCTCACTGACTGCGGACCGACACGAAGATGTAAAGCCATTAAATACGTCACTGTGGCAACTGATATCTATGATCCTTACAGCATGTAGCTGTTTTTCTTACGGTTTTGGTTAATTACACTTCCAGTCTGTTGCGAGGTGAATCGATGAACTGTTAGATTCTTCATTGGTAGCTCCTATTTGGTAATGGAAACTGGGCCGGGGTCCAAAAAATCTAATTGAGAATAAGTTTAATTGCTGGCATAGAAACTGTCGACGAGCACTGATATGCCATCTTCAATATGCTGTATGAAGATTGTGAGGACTGAATACCGTACCAATAAAATCAATCAATTAGTCAACGTATCTGCATCACCACAAGCTTTAGAAATAAGTTGCAGTAAAAACAGTCCAACTTTGGACGCGTACTCATGACAAATGTTTCTGGAGTTTCGTACTTCGTCCGGCATGTACAAGGGGGAAAAGGAAGCCGCGGACAGCGTGAATTTTTGGAGCTATCTAGTCGTAGTAAGTGTAGAAAGTTCATGCATTTAAAAGAAATCGCTGCGGTGGTTTCGGAGAAAATTAACTTTACCGTTGTCCCATCTATTAGACATCGCATGACAATTGCTACCGCTCTTTACTACGGTCAGCAGAGGATGCTAAAATAATTTCAACCACACATCCCATCGCTTGCGAACCGTCAGGGCTATGTTTGTTTCAAATTTTGGTATGTAGGTACCGACGGTACCGACCTTCCACTGATTTTAAGCCATCTTAATTCGAAGCTGATGACGTTCCTCAGAAGTTACGAACAAACGTCGTAGTAAGTACACGTTGCGGTTACAGAAATTTTAATTTGTTTCACCAAGAGATAACGATTCCCACGTTATTGCTAAGCGATTGATGATCAATGGCACACAAGTAATGCCAAGATCTAAAGATTAAATCTAGCTAGACAACTGGGTTCATCGGCCAGCAATTTGTGTCGGCGATCTTTGCCGAAAACCATTAAAATGATTATGCCTCTTTTACGACAGCGAGAAGCTAACTCCAAATCCAGCTTCACACCAGTTCGAGTAGGATAACAGTTGTTATCCAAGTTACTACAGCTCGTGTGCGTCCCCAATGCCCTTTAGGCAAGTAGTAAGTCAACATCTACACTAAATTGCTGTACTAGCTATTTCGGCATCACAGAAGGTATGGGCTAAGTCGCATAAAGAGTAAGATGACGCCTGATATGGAGTATCTTGCTTCTACAGATGAGCGTAATTGACCAAGTTCTACATCGACATACAAAATAATTATAAGAACTGAGCAGTACGATCTTGGTCCCACTCTCATGACGATTAACCAGTAGACATTCTAGGTTGAGGTACTCCTATTTAGAAAAAGAGGATAAAGAGAGTTCCTGTACGACTCATAGAAGTATTTGTAATACAAAATTATGATGATATTTGATCAAAGATTAACTACAGGCGCTTCATGAAACTTAAATGCGTACCCCATGACCCCGTCACACATATCTTAATCATAGACAAATTCAACGTTTCATAGGATTTCTGGGGAGCAAACTAGTATATACCAAAGTCTGCACAGTATTTATTTTGAGCTGTAATAGGACTTCAAAAAAATGTTTCCAACAAAAAATTCACTTCACACCGGTACATCAATATCGACATGAAAAAACTGCAATGCATCTTGCACCCGTCAGTAAACTGCCACCAATCACTAACGGCCACGGCCGCGGCCCTTTCCCCGGCCTCTTCCTCTGCCTCTGCCTCTCCCACGTCCTCTACCTCTTCCCCCACCAGGTCGCCTGTTGTCCACGACCCGGTGCATTTCCACTTTAGATTCGAAATCTTCCTTGCAGAAAATGCAACCCTTCTCGTCATCCATACTTACAAGTTGTGATCTGTGAATAAACGAACGTCTTCTGTATTACAAACCACTGCTTGAACAAACATGACGTCACCCTCAGTGCCACAAACATGTGGAAGTGATCGGCAACGCTTTTTGGAAATCGTGATGCTTAAAATAAACTGACTGTGAGAGAAACTGATGGACTTACGAGCATTCTGAACATGTATCATCGACGACAGCCAACTTCTTGCATTGAACAGACATATACACGCAGCACCTGAGAAGCAGATAGTAATTAAAGAACTTGTACGTTTGCTCAAACAATTAATCGGGGCAAACATTGAGCTAAATCTTACTTGTTACAAGATATTTTCCATTTGGGTCCCGATGCAGGGTCCAAGACGAGGAGTCCGTTTTCACAATCCGAACATTGAGCGATGCCTTTAGAATTGTATCCAAATGGACATGTCGGGTGCGAACAGTTGTTGCAGCCGGAGCCTTTTCTCATTCCACTGAAACAAAAATTTACGCAATTAAAGTTTCCAAATATAAACCACGCATTTGGCTCCCAATTTTTGCTGCTACTAACTCGAAAGGAGGATTGTTAATGCAGTAAGGGCAGAAGATGTAACTCTTTCCACTGACAAGCTCCACTAGCTCGAAATCGTCTAAGGGACAGCGGATATCGTTGTAAGCCCGGAGGACTCCATCAGAGGGAACGCTGTAAGTATCCTGACAAATTTGGCAATGCAGTCGATTCAGTACCAGCTTCATGTACCGCCGACATTTTCCACACCTACAACATTAATTACAGACAACATGGTTATGCTTGCGCAATAACTCCAGAATCAGTTAAGGTAACCCAGCAGTATAGGTGGATTCAATTTTGAATACATCCTGTCACTGCTGGCGTTATCACGTAAACACGTCAAGCAAAACAAGAGCAAGTAGAGGAGGAAAGTTATATACAATTACGTATACAAAAAATTTCATGGTTCTGTGGTGAAGGTAACTAACATTTAAAAAATATTCTCTATACCTTGAAAATGGCTTTCCCCCATCGGCCTGTTTTGTGAACGACACCTCAAAAAGCTCTTCCATATTGGGTATATTTTTTACGAAGTAAAGGAATTTGGCCTTGAAAATTCCTAAAGTATGACTTACTACTGACCCTATGGTCGCATCACCTACGCAACGCAGAAATGGATTATTTTCAGTCAACGTTATGTGCTAATGCATATAATACATAAATAAATAGTATTACCTTTCGCGATCAGATCTAACTGCTTCTCTAATTCTGCTCGCATTGTGGGAAGAACGAGCTCTGGATCAATCTAAAATAACTCAGAGTCGTTGACTGATACATTCAAGGACTAAAATCTTGGGACGTTTAAAACTATCACTTGAAAACTCACCTTTAAATATCCATGAACTAATATAATACCCAATTCAGTTGGAGCTAATTTTCTTCCGGGTAACAGCTTTACATAATTTCGTTGGCAAATGTTATTGATGTGAACAGGGATGGAAGCATCAGTTCCGATACTATTTGAAGAAATTTGTTAGCGGGTTCGACTTTGAGACATCTTAGAAAGTTAGCGTAAACACCTTACCCATGAGATTCCATCATGGAAATGAGTTCGGACTCAGTGAGGTAATCAGGAGGTTTAGTTTCTGATTCATATAGCTTTTTCTGAAAAAAAAACAATAGCGTTCGGCCACGGAAGATTCAACATGATCGAAAAGGGATCAGCGTGAATAAATTTTCACTTACCTCTGCTATGCTGTAGGTACTGTTAACGGTAACCTGAGGTATCTGATCACTGCTAGAGATAACTGTAAACGGATACACTTTCGTGAACCCCTGGCTGATAATTTCTTTGCCTTGGAAAGTAAAAGTTTCATCGTTGACCTTAAATACAATGTTTGTTTCCAAATATTTGCAGTCCTCAGTGACCTACATGAACCATAAGAAACAGGTCCTTAGTGTCAAATCTATAGCATTAGCTGACAGTAGATTAACATGCAAGCGGCATGAATGACCATACTCACCGTAGAGATGAAATAGCGAACCACGAAGTCATATAACCTGGATGCATCTGAATCATGAAATGTAGCAGCACTTGTGGCAACTAAAGGTGTAATGGGCGAGTGATCACCAGCATCATGCCCTTTGAGAGGCTGAGTTATAGAGTCCCACATTACATATTGGCTCCATTCGTCATGTTTGCTGAATTTTGTCAGCAAACCTCTGAAAACACGGGAATAAAAATGTACGAAATGAAGGCGAAATTGCTTAGAAACCAAAAACAAATGTGTTAACCACCATACCTATAATCAAAATTAGCTGGGTACTGCGTGGTCTCTGTCCGCGGGTAACTCATATAACCTTGAGTGTACAGTCGTTCGGCCACTTGCATGGTGTGATGAGGAGACATTCCAAGTCGGGAAGACGCTAACCGCAACATTTCCACAGTGTTCAGTCCAAGTGGCCGCTTCTTTGAACATTCCTTTTTACTCAAGTCCACAACCCTAAAAATTTGTGGGACATCCCTATAGTGTCAGAAAATTTCACGCCGGCAATAAAATGAGCAACTCACTTTGCTGTTTTACAATCCTTAATTGAGCTTAGGAAGAACTCAGCCGCATCTTTATCAAAAAGTCGGTTTCTGCTCCATGATAGACTCACTTCCTTATCGTCGTCCAATATAACACTGACCTACAATATCGACGAGACCGTTTACTACATCTAGACATTACTGATAGCAATAACATTAGTTCAAGGAGGGAATAACTAACATTAATTGTCCAAAACTTCTCTGGTTTAAACTGCTGAATGGCATCATGCCGTTTCACACAAAATCCGAGAGTAGGCGTCTGACACGGACCATAAGAGATCAAGGCAGAATCTAAACTTCCATATTTCCCCTGCAATGCAGAATTGAGTTCGCATCTCCAAAACCATAACTCCTTCCCTTTCGAAGTAAAACACCGAACTTACATGAAATACTTTTGTCTGAAAGCGTGTAAAACAGCAGCCGATTCGTAAATCTAATTCCTGCCGTGCATCTACGCTTTTGGATTCATTTTCATTTGGAATCGTCAAACTCTCCATAGCTATCTTCAAATCTGGTGTTGTAAGAGCAGAAAATCTGGCTCTAAAAAGATTCTACGAAATAAAATATAAATTAGTTGACAAATTCAAGCAGTTCATTTCTAGAGAATTCCCTACATGCCCCTTACTCACCTGGCCAGGTCTTAATTGCATGAATTCATCCAAAATGCCCGTAATTTCAAAGCAAATGTTTTCTCCCTCCTTGTCACAATCAAGCCAAAGAACTAAGTAACTTGCTCCACGTGCTTCTTGTCTCAGTGCTATTGGTATCCTCTGCTTCTCATTCGCCTCTGTTCTTGTCACCGGACACTCGAACAAGTCGGCCTGTGCAAAGAAAATGACACTGATTTTCACTCTACAACCCAATGTCGGCCGTATGAGTCCCGAAATAATACTCACCGGATCAACTTTATCCCAAGAATTGTATTTTGCAGGAAAATCCATTCCAAAGACGTGTCCTGTCACGGCTGTCATTCGGAAAGTCACATTCTGGTTTCTGAAGTATCCCTCCCATTCATGTACAGGGATGCCATTAAGTGCTACGGATTATAAAAAATGGGTGTTAACAATCGAACATCATTTAAAGACAGCTGAAAAGTCTCCAGATTTCCAGAAGAAGTAAACTGCCGGTCGGATGTCACTCACCTTTCCTGGTCCTCGGTGGGCCATTACTTAACTTCTGGGCAATGGTCTCCGCCACAGAAGGCTTCTCAGCTATCATTAGCACAACCGGTGCCATGGCTGCTGTTAATTTTTTTAGGTCTTCCTCCGACCTATTGTTGTAGCGATTGCTGTCCTTAACAATTATTATTCGAGACAATAATTATTATAATAACTTGTTTCAAAAGCGATACCTCCTGCCGATTTTGCCGCATCAAAAAAACACTGACAAAGTCTTGAAAAATCCCTCCGTCAAATGCCCAGGATTGCCGCATTCGTTCCGTTGCACTTACGACGACCGGTTTTCAATGGCTCCCAAGTCATCGAGCATCAGCTTCACATTACGGGTGCCGGCCATATTTGCACAGGGTTTTTGCGTCTTGTGTCGCCTTAAAGCTTTCAAAAGACTTCGTTAATGCCCCGAAATGAATTTATGCAAAACGGATGTCCGATTTATTTGCTGCAAAGATATGAAAATTCCTGAAAATATGCCTGTTCTGCTATTCGAGCAGGAACATGGACAACCAGGTAGGAGCTGCTGCTGGGCTCCTCCAAGTAACGGTTTCAACGTTTCCACCTTCCACGGTATCATTGTCTGCCTCGGGATGACCGCATGAGTCGAAAAAATGGAAAAGTCTAAAATGACGAATTTGCATATAAAAACAGCATAATTTTGAATCTTTATTTTGTATATTAATGTACAGAACGAACGGAAGTTGACATGTGAAACTAAGTATTATTAACAAAGTTGATCACCTACTACACAAGTATTTGTTTTTATACTTTTATTATTATTCTTATGCTGAAAGTACTCGCCGTCTTCGTTTTGCTGCCTCCCTAATATAATATAATATATATTTATATAACATTAAATCCACTCATTGTCAGACTTTCCAGGTTCAATAATATATTATTATTTCTTTGCATTATTATTAGTATTTTATATACATTAGCACTAAAAGTAGATTGAATATGTAGACGAATAATAATAATATTTTTAGCACAATAGCAATTTTTTCCCATAGTTTGTCCAAAAAATATCATTCGCGTTTTTACGATCCATCAATTATTATAAACTGCGTCGAATCAGCAAGTCGCGTGAAGGTGTGTCTGTGTGTGTGTGTATGTCAAAGTGGAGGAACAACCAAGTGTTCCTCATACTTCTTATCGTAACGTAACGCCATTTGTATAATTAGGTTCGGTTTAATGCCTAAGTAATTAGTATACTTACAGTACGTTTATAATCTTTAGTCAGGAGAGAAGCATGCCTTTCGTAGACGACATAATAATTATCATAGAATCACTGTACAGCTTCACTGACCATGGCTGTATTAAAAAATATTATTATATTTTGTCTCGCACCACTATTCAACAAATCGGCCTTACAGTTGCAATGACAACTATAGTGGACTTTTTAGATTTTAATTGTCCTTCCGCACATACACTGCGACAATATGGCCACTAAGTGTACTCAAAGGCGCTGTAGCTAAAATGCAATGGCCACTCTACGCCATTTTTACTGCCTAACTGCATATTGCTCTGCTCCAATTAAGTCCTGCGAGGGTACAGAAAAAGTTGACCATATGATGATAACAGCAGCTGCTGTTGTGTGGGACTGTTGCTGAATATCAGAAGTAATAATTGCACTGTTTAGGTGCTTAAACTCTGGCTAAAATGATAGCGTGAAACTATAGTACACCGGAGTTATTACATCTACAGGGTATTCATAATAATTGCTCCAGGCATTTCCAATCACGACTTGCTTCTTCCAAACTTACAGTTACCATTAACGATGGATTTTTCTTCTACTTGGTTATGATTTAGTATCTGCGTTCCCTATCATCGATTGTTGAAATCACTAGACCGAATATAAAACGCAGCAGCTATGCTCAGGTAGTTTGCTACTAAAGCAAAAGGCTCAAGTTATTACCAATTGCGCCTTCTTTCCTGCGTTTTCTATAGACGAAAATTTAGAAATGGACATTCCCGATCTTTACTCTCAGGAAGGAGCTCTTACTTACTGTCAAAGGTATTGTATGCAACAACAGTATGTTCAGTGACAATATAAATCATTTGCATATTATAACCTTTTCCATGATCAGCCTGGTGAAAGTATTTTCTGGTATGAGATTTCATACACATACACTATGTTCTGCTGCTCCGTCTTTGATAAATACAAAAGAGTTTTGCTGCAAGCTCTAATAATATAGTTAACTTAGTCTTAGCCACGAAGAATACAACACTATAATCAACAGGCCGAAAAGTATACTTGAATCTGGAAATCTCTAAGCCTTAGAGGCGTTAAGATTGCTATTACGAGCTGTCTAACAAACAACTTTAATGTTTCATTATTCATAATAATAATAAATATCACCTCAACCTGGATCACTCGAAATCACACTGAAAAGTACAATTATTTTCATTCATATTACAAAATCTATTGGCTAAATGCTCCTATACATACATAGACATTGTAACTCTTAATTTTTGTACAATTTAAGCACAACAGTTTCTTTTTTTATTCACACACACGTAAGTCAGCGCAGACATATTTTAAAGTACTTCTTTTTAAACAAGCTTAAGTAGCCCCCACCTCGTCACAATCATAAAAGGCTCATCAGCAAAACGATCTCGACAGTCATTACGGCGATACCCCGACCAAGTATTATAATTTTTTATTTACTCACAGAAAAATTCATAATTTGTTTGAGATTCTGTAAAAAATCCCCGCCCACTAAGTTATGATTCACATGAATATAAAATAATACCAAAGTTTCTACATTACAACTTTCACAAAACAACAGGATGTTACAAAGAAAAAATTCCATTTGGAAATTTCTAGGGAGTAAATGTCCCATAGAAAAGAGTAATAGCTGTTTTTAGCAGATGAACGTGACGGGAGGGTCATTTTCCGCTTCAATTCCACAGAGATGGGAAAACATCTATGAGTATGAGGACAGAATTTTGTCTTCCGCATTCATTCCCCTTTAACGCAAGCAGCCACCCGGGCTTTCCTTACGTATAGCTGTCTTAACGATGCATTTCCTCTCCCGTCCTCCACTCCCTCATCATCATGAACGCCCAGTACCCCTACATGCCGGTAAATATCTGACTTGCTCGGGTAACTTAATACACAACTACTTCCCATCGTCAAGAGGCTTGACAATTACAAATTGGAACTGTACGCACTTAGGATTCGTAGAATGCATTGGAAAGAGGGGGCGCAAAAAATGCCGCTGGAGATAACAGCATGTACACTGGGTGTGGGGTTCGGTTGAAAGTGCTTCCAAAGAAAGATCAAAGTAGATAGGACTAGTAGAGGGAGTGTAAAATTGTTTGGCATTTTTCATGTGGAATAAACGTAGTGAAAAGTGTTTTTACGGCGTAATTTTATTCTCGGTTAAAAAGTGTTTCTTGCTGTTACTTTCTGCTGAATAATTGATTTCAACTGGATCAGCGGCAGGCTGATGGTGGTGGTGATGGTGTTCGTGAGCAACGACGGTATCTGAAGTTCCTGCGTTGGCAAGACTATTAGTGCTGCTACTACTACTACTGCTCGCAGTGTCTTTAAAATCGGCAGACGAAGACATGTGAGCATTGGCGGCAGTTGCGGAGGAAGTGGTAGCACTTGTACTTTGGGCTGAACCCGGGCTTTGGTTGAAGCCTGTTGTTGTTCCTTGCTGCTGCTGCTGCTGTGCTGCTGCAAGTTTTCCTATCCTCTGCCTTACAATCTTCAGATGCCTTCCTATGTACTCTTCATGTGGAGCCAGTTGAGTAGCACGAATGAAACATTTTTCCGCTCGGATTAAATCACCTCTCTCGACGTAGACGACACAAAGATTATGCAAGCCTTGAACATTCTCCGGATCCATGGCCAAGATTCGCTGATAGCACTGTAAAACCCATCAGAGAACCATAAATAATGGAAGATAATCAGTCAAACGTCAAAACTAGAGGAAATTGCACACTGAAAAGGCCGACCACATTCAGACGGGAAACATGGGCACAAGATGAATACTACAACATCTCGGATATAAGAAACAGACAGAGCCTCCTTTGCTCCCGGGTGCCATCACACTGAAGAGCTGCCGTGGCAACAGTATAAGGATACACGATTTTTCTTTAACAAGAAATTCAAAGAAACAGGAGGAAGAGAAGGAGGAGGAGGAGGATTTTGAAAACACATACTGAACGAGCAAGTGGAGGGTGAAGTGAAGAAAAAAAGTTGCTATTTTCCAGCATAAAATCATTCGTTGTAAAAGAACGGATGATGCATATTTGGACGGAACTGAACTGGTTATACAGCTACAACTTCACTTACTTTCTCAGCGGCATCCAGGTCTTTGATATTGTTGATGTAAATGTCCCCCAAGAGGATGAGGCCCTTGATGTGATCTGGATGATACTTGACCAACTGGTTGAGGAAAGGAGCGGCTTCTAAAGGACGTTGACTATCCGCCAAGAGAAGGGCCAAGTTGAACAAAGCGCTAGTCACAGGAAACACACAGAAAGGACATGAGCAAGCGGATATTATAATTATGTTACTCGTTCAGTTACTACTTTGCCAATGAGTCTTCATGTCTCATACAAAATAACGTTAGGTAGTTGTCATACTAGCAGTAGTTGCCAGCCTTTTTTTCAAGTATCCACCCGCGGATACATGTTACAAATAGACATGGATGGACAGACAGGCAAAGAGATACTGTAGTGGTGTACTAGAAGTTTTTTGATCATAGGTAAATACCTTCGAAAGTCTACTTTGAGCTGAATTGCTTGACGGAAATACTTTTCGGCGCTTTCAGCATCTCTCTCATCCATAGCCAACATTCCAAGATGAAAGAAAGCTCTTTCGTTCTTTGAGTCCCTTGTCAACAGAGTCAAAAGCCGCTGTCGAGCAATGGGCCGGTGTGAAGGGTCACCTAATTCACTCAGTACAATAGCTGAATTCAGGAGGGCTTGCGTGTGCTCAGGTTCAAAGTCCAACGCCTTATCCAAGTAGGCCAATGCTTGGGACGGCTTTCCTTGCTCTAGGTAAACTACACCAAGCTGTAGAGGAACCACAGGAGAAAAAAGGATTCAATGTTGAACCAAGATCACACAAGCGTACATATTTCCACACATAAACCTCAGTACTCTATACACATCCAATCTTCTCAATTCTCCCATCACATCACCATCATCCAATCACTTTCTCCGGGACTTTCTATTAAAGGAAAAATGCAACACCCGGAGTTGGCAGCGCAACTACGTAATCTAACACACACGCAAAACAAACTTGAATTCAAACGCGTTCAGCTACATCGCACGAACGTCTCCAAAAGAGTAATTCCTCTCTTCTAGCTCATTTCCTTCATCGTATTCAGCAAGCAACATCAAGTGATTCGGATGAAATGAAAAAGAATGAGCGAGCCACTTACGTTGTAGTAAATGTCAGGATTACTGCTGTCATAAAAAAGTGCCCTTTCATACACTTCTTGTGCTTCTTTGGTTCTGCAAATACACAAACGAAAGAAACAATTATTTCCTCCAAGAAGAATCAAGACTTCGTATGCTCGTTCGAGGCCTGAATCCACCGACTCCATGTACAGCTCCTCAAGACGTATTTCGCTAACCGTAATTTCCATGCTACTAGATAACATCACGTTCGCAAATCCATATAAGAGACACATGTAGACATGTGATATAAGGGTGAAAAATTTCTACGTGCATTTAGAGCTTTCCGTGCACATTGGGAAACATAATGGCAGGTTGAGCTGAACCCCACATTTGGATGACGCAGAATGTGAATCACAAGGGGAAAAACGAAAGTTAAATCAAGGGGCTGGTCTCATATTAAATTAGACATGGTTACTCCATTACTGTAAAGAAACGGTACAGAAAAAGCAACAGCACTCTTTCTTTTAGAAAACCACAGAAGTGCCTTCACACCAAGGAAAGTCTATAAGAGTGACGTATTTGTAGCAGTTCTGGAAAGTATTTGAGCGTGTACTTCTTGTACATGTGGTTGAGCGTAAAGGGGGAAGAGGATTCGGAGCATTCCTACTGCAACACACATGGACTGCTCCGTTCACTCGGATGTTTCATTTGAGATTTGGAGCAGGGCACATTTGGATTCAGACTAGTCCCGACATTTGATATTTTATGGCCAGAGTCCAAAGAATAATAGAGAAGGGAGCGCGAATAGTAGTGGTAGAGAGAAACGCGGGTAGTACTTGTTCATTTTGAGAAGAATGTCTCCACGATTGATATAGGCTTGAGTGTAGTCTGCTCGCATGGCAATGGCCTGGCGGTAGAGACGATCTGCTTCCTCCAGACGAGTTTCATTCCGAGCAATCAAGTTGGCTAGATTGAGGAATACATTCAAATGATTCGGTGCTATTCGAGCCTGATACGACTCCCCGGGCTTGGCTTTCGGTAGTAACGATTTCGCCTGGAAAAAATAACACAAATGTATTCACATATGGATATGCACTTACATGACAAGCATAGATAAACAAGCCATATTAACACTCCAGAGAGTGAGTGAGAGAAACGTAGAGAAGTGGAAGAAATAAGTGAGAAGGGAAAAAATGGAGTGGATTACATGCGTCACGGACTTTACATGATTGCTAGGAAGTTGATGCTAGTGTGTGTGTGTAGTAGAAGTAATAAGTAGAAGTAATACAAGTAACATAAAAATACATGGGGAACAGAGCGAGTGATGATCGATTATTTCCGAAACATTTATGAAGACAACATACAAAGAAAGTTGCCGGGAAATCGATCAACACCACTTGGTTGGTCCATCCCAAACAAAGTTAATATCACGCTATCACGACTAACATCCTCCAAATCATTAATCTTCCAATAACAAAAGAAAATAGAATCAATGAGATGATAGGAAAAGGATGGAGACTAGTATGAAGACGAGGAGGAAGAAGAAGAAGAGGAGCAAGCTCTCCTTCTTCTTCTCGCTCTTCACCTTCAACTCTTCCATGTGAGTCTTTACCTTTAGATAGGCATCTTCAGCTTCTTTGTACATCTTTAGGTTATTGTAGGTCCTTCCAACGTTAATGTGAGCTCCGATGTCATCCGATTGCACGCTGCATCCCAAAAAAACATCCCCATTAATCACACTCATTCTTCCATCAACTTTCCCCAAGACATACACATGCATATATTCCTATCTCCCACACCACAGCAAACCACATAGTCGCTCCCGATCCTTTTCTTTCCCCCCTCTCTACACACTTTACATAACAACAACAACAACAACAAAAACGGGCTCATTTTCAGCCTTCTCCTTTTATTACCATCCACTTGTTTAAATTAAACTTGCTTTACAACCCAACGCGCGCCAATGCCTTTCCTACTACTACTTTCTATCCTATCCTTTCGCCTTCTTGCCTTCTGCTAGCTACTGTAATACAGCAGTTATAAACCTACTTTCAACGACCAAATCCAGCCGACACATAAATAGGCGGAGCAGTACCATAATATTCTTTCCTTGAGAACCTACTCCAGAGCTACATTAACTAAAGCTTTTTCCTTGCTTTCTCCCAGCTCTCTTTATTTTACTGTATACACTATCGCCACCACTCGCTCCATGTTGAATCCCGTGCCAGCTTAATTTCACTGCCACGTCCAATAGGTTCCTAATACCCAATTTCGCTGGCGGAGTGACGTTTCAGCCTAGCGGCTAATTAGCATTACATAGTCTATTGTCCTCCTTTCTCCTCCCCTTCATCACTAATACTGCTGCTACAGCCAGTGTGATTATAGTAGCATGTGTAGTAGGAACAAGAACAATAACAGAGCTGTTTGTGATCATTCAACAGGGTCCTTCAATATGCTACTCACTGTCCCATATAGCTAGTGTAGAGGTGTGCGGAACACGGCACTTTCTCACGTCAATTGGATGAATACAGCTGTAACGGGAACAATGGAATACTTGACTTTATATAAGCAAGTCCTTCTACTCCTTTCGCCTACGTAGAAGATAGTTTGTACGTAATTATGTGAAGGTGAAAGTGATAGCCTAGGAGATGAGTATAGATGAATTAACTGTGTGAGCGTTGGGAAGGATTTGTGTATAGTGACTAAAATCGAGAGATATTTCAGAGGAGACATGGAAACGACAGAAGAGCAGCCGCCACCACAGCCACCGCCATAGTATTTCACATCTTTCTTTCTCTCTCTCTCTCTCCTCTCTCTCTCTCCCTCTCACTTCACACAGCTGCTCCTATGTTACTGTTCCAAAGTGTGCAAAGTCTCTCATATCAAGGAAGGACGCCATTGCTGCTACTGCTCCCAGACATTTGCCGATACATCAAGTTGAGGAGAATTTATGGTCAAGGGACAGGAAAGAAAAGCCCGATCTGCTGATTTATCTCATTTTCAAGGCAGCTAAGGAAAACTGACTTATTGGTAAAGTTTACTTGAACATGTCCCTTCCCCATCCTTGCGCTTTTATTTATGCGCATCTTTGAGAATGTGAAAAAATGCTCCTTGACTTTCCACGGAGACTTCCGAGTGAGTCTTTTCTCTCTCAATCTACTATATTTCTACTGTATAATAGCATACGCAGATGTATGTATGTAGGATCAATGAGAAATGTAAAAGTGACTACTGACTTAACTATTTGTGGGTGTGTGTCTGTGTGTGTGTAGGCCCGTAAAATATCGGGCCACATCTCCCCTTTGACACCCAATATCCTTACTAATACTAAAGGAACGGATCATAATTTCAAAAGCTATATTCCCTCACTATTGACTCGATCGTCCTTTCCCTGGTCTTGTGACCATGTACAGTTATATAGGTAGCATGCTACCGTCACGTTAAAGAAGCGGTCACGCCTTAAAAACCTGCTCACGTCCATTCAAGTTACCAAAGTCATTGTTCGCACCCGCTTCGATAGACTCGTAGCTACTATACGAGGTCGTACAGTACATGAATTTTTACCGGGACGATGCAAGACGACGTTACTTTACTGGTATTCAAACCATATAAAGGACCTCTCTGGCAAACGCTGTTACCACGTCATGGTTTGCACATTCATACCGATGCAGGAGATGATCAAATATACGCATAGTAGCTCATAGCCAATGTAATACATATTCCCATGGAAATAAAGCTTTCATTCACCTGACAGCTTTGTGAAAGTAAAAGAGAGCTTCCTTGTATTTTTCCAGGCTCTCCAATGCATGGCCGACATTGTTGAATAATTTGGCATTCCTATCGTTCACTTTCAAGCCAGCCATGAAAATAGAGTACTCTGACTCCCAATCAACGTTTCTCACGCGGGTTTTCACACCATGGATGAGAAGTAGGCCCGCAAGGAGCAACCAACACCAGTTCCGCCGCACTCTGTAACACATATTAAAATAAAGGGATGAATTAGAACCAATCACAGGCACGACATCAGAACTATAATAATAATCACCATAAGGGATTCATTTCAAGCTAATATCATCTTAATAAACGAGCACGGCATTAACATCAATATCCAGGGGACTTACTGCCCCTGATATTCCAGATATTATTTCCTCATATATAAACTTAATGCCGAAGATTCAAGAAAATGCCAAAACCATACAAAACACATGCTTGGATCAAGTTATTTGTAAGAAGAATCCTTATTATACCAAGAGGAACGATTGCCACTCTGTATTAAAGAACACGGACAAAATAGGATCAACTTACTTCTTGGAAGAGTAAATGCGAGTCCATCCATATGCGACGAGGAGGCAGAAACCCATGGAAGGAGCATAGAGAATTCTCTCAGCGATTACGAAGCCCACGGGGAAGAAGAGATTTGATGCGGGCAGGAATGGAAAGACCATGAGAGACAATCCCTGCCGCAAAAACAGACAACCGCAATCAGCTTCAGCCAAATATTGGTTTTACGCACATTACCAAAGTCGATTTCTAACAAATTTTCCCATTTCATTCCGCACAGCCAACCATTCAACTTATGTATGTATGCATGTAGCTAACTCTCTCGCCGCGAAAAAGATAAGAGCGGGGCTATATTGTCACAGAAACACAGCCCCATATGTCCTCTCAAGATAACTCCCCCAAGATGTTATTTTCCCACTCTCGCAGAGAGACAGTCATCGCTGGAGGAGGAGAAAAGCTGGCGGTCTAAGAAAAATAAACGTTGAATGACTGGATGGAAAGTAGAGTTGACATTAACTTACCATGAGAACTGTGTTGGAATGACGATCACTACTCCGAGATAGAGCCGTTCGTATTAGCAAGAATAAAACCACGTAAGTTGTCAAAGTAGCTAAGTTGCGAGGGTCACGCCAGGAAGCGACTAGGGGCACAGTTCCCATAGTCCAGTCGCAGCACAAATCACAGGGAAATAGAAGAAGCCATGCATTCAGGCTTATCAGGTAGTTATAAGACAACTGTCTCACAGGCACTTCCGCCACTGACGCTGGATTGTCAAACCTATAAATACACAAATATCCATCCATATTTAAACATCAACCTCAACGTCGTCAGTACCTCCTGCACTGCTCCATACTAAAAATTACTGCTAACCCTTTTAGGTACCTAATAGCATCGAAGTAATTTCAATAGCAATAATTTATTTCAACTTCTTCTGTCGCTCTTTCTATCCTCATTTTTCATGTACTAAATAAACATTACGTGAAGCCCTACGGGGGGACCGTACATAGTGAGACTATTGAGATCACATAAATCTTGAATGTAAAAATCACTGTTTACATAAAGCTACAGGCTACGAAAGGATTACAAGCCACATATTTACACAGTCCCATTTTATTATTTATTCACAAATAATCATTGCATGTAGTGAAAGAAACAAGAGAGCTACAGCCAGAATGTATCCTCCGGCCGCTCGTGCAAGTAAAATAGACGACAATGGATCAACTATAAACATGAAAGTCTCTTCACACCATCAAATGTGTGTGTGTGCCTGGGTGTCTAAATGCCAGAGGGAGAGGCGCGAAGTTATCGGATCTAGCGAGGACTTCGTCTACCATACTTCTTCTTCGTCTTCCTCCACCAGCCAGCAGACTTTGTAATTTATCTTCATCACTTTCTTTGAACTTGATCTACTACCACTACGAGTCCTATGGCACAAAACATGCACACGCACACATTACACTTGCATAAAAAATTACTTCCGCTCATTCCTTCGCCTGCCTGCGTCCCACCATGCTTCCTCTTTCTCTCTCTCTTTCTCCCTCCCTCTCTGCTTCTATAATACTCGAGATCTGTGCAACAGAATTTGTAGCCACATCTTATATCCGCTCCAAACTTAATTCAGCTAGTATAAGTGCAAAATTAATATTTGTCCTTTGCATGATTTATTCTTTTCACTTGCACATGAATAAAACGACTCGAGAAACTACGAGACTTTAGTCCAACTGTTTTTTTTATTCCATCCAGCAACTGAATACGTTAGAAACTGAATGAATAGTCCAGAATGGTACGCGGAGAATGTTATAAGTTACGAGTCACTAATAGTATCATAATAATTATTATAATAATAGTAATAATCTGTACGCTTTTGCTTACCTTGTAAAAACTGGGAGCTGGGAGCCCATGACAAGTATGCGTCCGAAAATCAGTACGGCTGCGACGGCAATCAGGGCCGCTATTCTCTGACTCACCACAGGGATCCATGGGGGAAGTGTCCCTTTCCCTCTTAGCACAGTCTGAAGGAACTGGCCTAAATCCTTCAGCCTCAACTATGAATGCAAATGAGACAAAGGGACAATATATATTAATGGAAGGAGAGAAATTACAAGAGCAAAGGAGAGAGCATAGCCTGCCTACCTACCTACCCCACGAACCACGACATTACTATCATTATTATTATGATCATGTTCATCTAACAAAAGAGCTTGATTTACTGTCTGAATCATCATCAACATTATTGTAAAGTAGTAGTAGTAGTACTATGAGGAACCAGAGTAAAATGAAAGCATAGTATAGAGGAACAAGTTTTGAAGCAAACATTGTTTCGTAAGGGATTAAAAGTTGCTGAATCTCGATGTCCTCCTCTGTAGAAAATTAATTTGGAAAGTTATCTTTCCAGGGTTTATCTACCCATCTCGTTAATGCCGTATTAAAATTTCCTAAAACAATGTCCAAACTATTTTATGTGCCAAGAGAATTCAGGCAATAATCATGACAACTGCCACACTCACACATAGTGCAATATATATATGTAATATACTAACACGTTTCCCTCCACAAATACAATAATAACAATGTCCTCTTACATTTCCTACGTACAACTTACAATGATATAAACCTTCCTCCTTCCTAACGTTACTCCCTCCCCCCTAAAATGCAAGCCTAATAATATATACTTTCTCCTTCAATTTGGACTGTCCACATTGAAATACGAACAAGAAACTTGGGACTTTCACCCCTTTACTTTATATATAGCCATACTTTGGAAAAGCCGTCCATGGAAATGCTCTTTCTCTCTCTCTGTCTGTCTGTTTGGCTGGATGAATTCTTATACTTGACTTTCTGTGGTTTTCGTCTTATGGAGCCAGCTAGCTATGGTTAGGATTACTTTCCATATACATAAATATATACTTGAAACTTTCCACTCTCATTCCTGCTTCCTCTTCATTCCCTTTCTCTACTTACTTTCACTTTTAAAGCAAAATGCAAAGGAGATGGTGACGGTGACGAGTTTACTGTATGAAGCTGTAAATTTCTTTCAGTCATAGTATCTGACTCAGCTAATGTATGGTACTCACTATACAGGGTTAAATGTCAAAGAAGCAGATCAAGAGTCTCAGAAATTCCGAATCATTTCACACAAGCTTTCTCTCTCTCTCTCTCTCTCTCTCTACCGCCTTCCTTAATACAAAATGGATAAGCGGACAAAGTAGAACTTTTCCTAAGTGACTAGGCAAATTCATTTGTATGTACTTTATACCGTACGCAGCTACACACACGTGCAGAAAAATGAGAGTCTCCTAGTGGAATTTATAAGAGAAAAGGTGACAGCGAACTCCATTTATAGAAGCGCTTTATTTTTCATGAGACAAACTTAGAAAGCTGCCACTTAAGCTATAAACTTTTCCTTTTCGCTCTCTCCTCTAGCTTCCACCTCACTATAGCAGCCACATCATAAAAGCTTCAACATGCTTTGTTTTTCACTGTATACGGCAGCAGCCTTTTTGCGATTTTGCCAGCTATGCACTGACACCCTTCTCGTATCGATTTACGACACTTTTTTACATTTTTATCGGCCCTGTCAATCAAGCTCAACAACAGGTCAGCATAAATATGTAAACCCTTGTTAAAACCGAAACTGTCTTGTAGATAGAAGATA
>JAQFYD010000154.1:0-26924 GCA_034694225.1 Bourletiella hortensis | reverse complement strand
GTCACGAAAGACGTTTGTTTTCTAACTAATGAATGAATTATCAAAGCTAAGATGACAATGTATTGTGAAACAATGGTGCTGAATGTTTAGCAGGAAATTGTACCTTGTATTGTTGTGTAAGCAATCAGGATTACGTCGTATTAATCTGTCATTAGAATAGTATCAAAATGGCAAATCCAGCCCGAAATAAATTTTTCGGACTTGGTGGTGGTAGCGGTAATAGTAATAATGATGGTGATGAAGGGATTTTATTACAAAATAGTGAAAGTTTAGGTTCACTGCCTCAAGTATTTTCTAGTGCAGGAGGAAGGGCAGGAGGAGGTGATGATGGTTCAAACCGAATAATATTATTACGTGACCATCATATTAATAATCAACCTGAACGTGAGAGATTGGTTCAGAGTAGATCCTCTGAAGGTTGGAGATACAGTCGGAGTTCTATGTCAAGTGTGTACCACAGTGCTCAGGATATTACTGACTTGATGTCGGATAGAGGAGATCATGATGATGATTATTCCGAGTTTGGAGATCCACTTCAAAGCCCTCATCGGAGTTATCAGTCAGTTCAAGAGAGTTCTGATACTTCGGGAGGTGGTGGCAATGGCAATGGTGGTGGAGGAGTTGGAGGAGGAAATAATGATATTTTTAGCTCACCCCATGGCTCACCTATTCATAGCAGCAGCAACAACAACAGCAATAATAAAAAGGTTTGAAAAAAAAACTCTTATGATCATCATGATGAATCCTAGTTCGTGGTGTTGGTTGCTTCTTCTTATAGTTTTGCAATATAGGTTCGCAATATAGATTCCTGCACTTTTTTGCCTGAATTCCCCCCACTGTTTTGTATATATCAAGCTTTCTAGTTTTAGTTCACTTGTGAAGAAGAATTGGGTATGTGAGCGGTCAGCTGCCTGTATCAATTTGCATTACTTGTGTTGTTGTTGTTCTTCTTGAGGTAAATATGAGATAATTTAAGTCATGGTTATATGTACGTGTAGCCCCGCTCTTTAGTTAATAGAGAGCTTCTTCCCAAGGTCTACATTAGTATTTGCTGCTATAAGACGGCAGTCAGCATATAAAGTTTTTCCATATCAATAGTCCTGACTCTTGAGCTTGAATAAAGTATGACATCATAGTAATCAGTTTTAAAGGTCCTTTTCATATTAGCTTGAGGCATATAGACAGTCATGAATGACTCTGGCTTGCTTACTTGTTGCCACTTATTGGAATAAATGCAGACTGTTTATATGCAGTATCAGGAACTAAGAAGGAAAATTAACATGTCTTGTAAGTTGGTTAGTTAAATACATGCAGTCTTGTTAAATAGACACTGGCGTGAGGTCTGTTGGTGTATTAAGGTTTACATATGATTTGCAGAAACCACAATGAAATCATCTAAGAAAGTGAAGGGCTGTTCGAATCATAGTAATCGCAGTCAGTCTGTAACAACAGTGGCAGGAGGAGCAATGCAATAGTAAATGCTCAGTTAGTTGTGTTTTATCGTCGTCTGTGGAAGGACAGCCTTGAATATATTTTTCTTTCTGTTATTTCTTTCGTTTTTTTCTTCTTCAGCTGTGAATAGCTCTGACGAATTACGAGACAGAGTGATTCAGATGTGTTTATCAGTGAAAGAGTCTTGTAATCCCGAGGAAGATACTGCTGTGGAACGGACGCCGGCGAGTTTGCTATATTGTCCGTAAAAATAATTATGTGGAGCATCACGCATGTGGAATTGATAGTTTCCGTGACATTTTGAGTCAATTTTTGCTCTATCATCAAGGGAGGAAGATAAATAGTAATAAAGGGTGAGTAATATTACAGGATGAGTAGTGGCCTTTCCGTGCGTGTGTCGTTAAGTATTCTAACAAATATCGCGGTCGTCATGAGGACGTTGTAGGAAAAAAGAGTCAGTTTTAGCTGGATTCTATGGACGAGGAGGAAATTGTGGCTATTGGTATGTTGTTCCTGTTGTAATCATTCAGTTTGTTTCCATCTGGAAAAGAGGGATTCGGTTTGCTTTTTTGGATTCCCCGGAAGCTGTTCTTCTATCTTTGTGTGTAGTGGATGGGGTGTGAGTTGAATGCTTATCACACCTCTTCATCATTATCTTCTTGTTATTTTAATTGTGTGACACGGTAGGTGGTCTTTGAGTGTGTTTACAATTGTTAGATCATAATTTATTTTTAGATGCAAGATCTAACGTAAGAATCCATGACAATGGATTGGGTCAGTAGGACCTGACCTTGTGTTTGGTATCCTAGCGGCAGTCAATGTCACTTGAGTAACCGTGTCAGTTCCGCTTGTCTATAGTTCCTCTCCTTTGGCTGAATTCCTTCCTTAAATCCTTAAATTACACGGAAAAACTTAGCAAATAAGTTGGTATGAAGAGGCCTGTGGAGCTCAAGTGTGTTGTGAATGAGCAACCACAATACTCATGGTGGCACCGGATGGCGGTCACGAGAATGACTTCAACCGCATATTTCGGTGTTGACACATGGTTTTCTATCTTATCACTGTTAAATTAATCTTGTGCAAATGTTGTGATTTGATTGCTTCCGAGGTGGGTGGATGAAAGGTTATCGATTGCGGATGACTGTCATTTTGAATTTTGTTTTAAATGTGCACTAAACCAAAAGCTTTGTCGTTGCTTGTCTTCGTCGTATATTAGTTGTAGGTGATTGTTGTAAAAATGGCTGCTGCTTTCGTAGGAAAGCTGTTTTGGAAACCGAAGGAATATATTGAGGTTGCTGCCACTCCTGTAAGAAGTGGTGAAAGGGAGAATAATAATTGTATTGTTTTGCTATGCTTGCTAACTTATTGGAAATGATTTTTTGTATGTACAGACAGGGAAGACAGTAGCATTTCAGGACGTGATGCCGGCTCAAGATGTGGACTTTGTGCTGGTATGGGAGAATCCAGACAAGAGTATCGCACCATCAGATGTGGAGAAGGCAAAGGAAAAACGACGAATATTTGAACGGAATTTGGAGGAAGAAGGCTTGGTTCTGGATAGGGAGAAAATTGAGTCTTTAGCCAATTTAAATTTTGTCAAAATCCATGCACCCATTGAAGTATTACGGAGATACAGTGAAATCCTCAAATTACGGATGCCCATGAAAGAGGTATGTATGTTCATCATTAAGTAACCGATTAAACTTGATTTTTATTAAATTCCGATAATAATTCTATAATTATTATTATTAATTAAATTGCACTCATTACTTGGTTGGTGTGCAGCTGTGAGAGACATGAATTGTAGACAATGGTAATTTAATGACAATCATCATCATCAACAACAACTTCCCCCAATTGTGATGCCCATTAAATAAATTTAGTACCCCTAATTTAATTTATAATTTATTTATTATTTGTTGACATTTGTTTTCGACAATTATTAGACTGTCTATAGAAATGCGATGATGATGACTCAGAAGCTACATCAGTTCCCCCCACCACATGGTACTTCAGCGATCTCATCAGAAAATGTGCAAAAAAAGGTTTTTGCAACCAATTTTTTCAGTTTCAAAAATTATTTTCATTATTCTCCCCCTATCCGCGCCGCACCTCGTTCTCTGCCCCTATCGCCTTGTTCTTAGGAACCTTTTTAGGAATCAGTCAGTCGGCTAGATGACAGATACATTGTGACGTTTAAAATGATCAACAAGTCCTCATAGAGTTTTAGATGACTAAAATAATAATGACAGACGAGAGAAATTCATCACGGGACTAATGTTTCTGTATTTTAGCCGACACTTTGTGGAAGGACGTTGGTAAGGGTTAAGCTAAGTTTAGATGAGCAGGAGGAGCATGAAGCTTGACTTTTTCCGAACTTTATTATTCTCTGTTGTGTATCAATTTAACTGCTGTTCTTGCTCTTGCTGCCTTGTGTCGCAGCTGAATGCAAAAGTAGATGATATAGAGAATGCCAAAATACTTACTTACTTGTGTTTTAGTGTGGTTGATGATTGGGCAATGAACGTAGATGGATTGATTTTGTCTGCAAACTACTCGACTCGATAAAAAATGAGCGAGCGACTAAAAGTTAATTTTGGTCTTGTTGTTCTATTTAGTTTCTGCCTGTTTAATTATTTTTTCATGCATATTCTCTCCTTCTGACAGCTTTCTGGCGAGATAGCGGACTTGATAAACCAAGAAAATGGTTCTCTCTTTCAGGTTTCCCAAAACTATTTTTCAGTTTATTTTTGTTACCTTTTGTGTAGTTGGGTGGGTAGCAATTCTGTAAGAATGTATCGTAGTTGCTGTCTACTACTGTTATCACTTGCACTTTTAATTGCTTCGGCTTTAGATTGTCAAGGCTATATTGCACCATTGTTGTAGTACTAATGCTTTTGCCTTAAGATTAATTTGCAGTGCGCTACTGGGGAGCTGTACACACCTAGGCGACTTTCATAGTTTTTGATGCATGCAGTTATAATCATTTTAATTTGTGATTTTTATGTAATCGTAGTTGAGAATTATCAGTTTTTGTTTTGATTTCCTCTTATTTCTTTCTTTACAATCCAAGTTTTAAGAATGTTATTAGGCTTGACGTGGACGTATTTCGAGAGTCATTCTGGATTGAGATTTGATGTAGGCTGAACGAAAGCGGACGACATGTCTTGACATAATTAAGAGGTTTACTTGGACTCGCTATAAACAATAGTACATATTTAGATAGCTGATAGCTCCCAGTCCCCGTCATTACTGCTGTGTTGTTGTTGTCGTTGCTACTGCTGCTACGAAATTTTGCATCTTGAAGCGACTTGATTGCTGCTGTTCTGTTGTTAAAAATGTATATGAATGTAAATAAAATGTGCTGTCATTGTTGTTGTTGTTGTGTTTTGAAAATTTCTGGGACAAAGGTTTGGGATTTATGATGGTTTTTTGTTTTTATTTTTTATTCATTCCCTGTCGGAATGTGAAATATGGATGGCTGATAGTAATCTGGATGATTTGTTGTTTATGAATATTTACAGATCGCACAGTTAACATCGATGAGTGGATATACAATTTTTTCTAATGTGGGCAATGCCTTTAGCTGCTTTACGGATTACTTTTCCATGGATAAAAGACATTTTCCTCCAAAGGACCATAAGTTCCATGCTGTCTACAGTAGGGATAAGGAATATTTGTAAGAACAAGGGCTGGATAATTTACTTCTCTTAGGGGTTGCACGGTTGAATTTTGAACTAGAGGATTTTCTGTATTCTTAGGTTTGATCTAGACGACCCAGATTTTTTCACATCGTGCACCCGGGCGAGAATAGTCGATTTTATATTAAGAAGAAAACGATACTCGTTAGATACCAGTGATGATTTTGCCTTTGGGATTGAGCGGTTGTTGAAGGATGGGGTTTACCATGCAGCTTATCCACTTCATGATGTAAGTGATATTAATTGTATTTTAAGTACTAAGATTATTTATTGTGGTTTGCTGAATTTCTGGGTGTTAGCTTACTTTTTCGTTTTCGTAGGGAGACCTAAAAACACCAGGGACTCAAAGGTATCTCCTTAATACGGAATGGGCTTCGCTGAGGAAGTGCTTGAAATACCAACCGCTGGACTATGTAAAGGAATATTTCGGTGTAAAAATCGGGCTGTATTTTGCCTGGTTGGGGTATTATACTCACATGCTCATACCTGTCTCAATCTTGGGGTTTGTTTGTTTCCTATACGGATGCCTCACGCTCAAAGACGATATGCCAAGGTTCGTTTGTACTTATTTAGCTATTTTAGTTAGAAGCGGTACGGTATGGAAATTCGCTTACTAAGTCTGGTGTTTTTTTTTCAGCATGGACGTGTGCAATGAGACCTTAGCGGATAATATTTACATGTGTCCATTGTGTGACAAATTATGCGACTACTGGCAAATACATGAGGCTTGTTTCTATGCTAAGTTAACCTATTTGTTTGACAATTACGCCACCATCGCATTCGCTGTCATCATGTCATTTTGGAGTAAGTTGTTGTTGATGTTGCCCATCTGTAAAATGACTGTGTGACAAGAGGTTTAAGATGAATCAGGAGGACTAACGTCTGGATTTTTGTCAACAGCTGCTATATTTTTGGAATTTTGGAAGCGATATGCATCGGAAATAAAACATAGCTGGGACTTGTCAAATTTTGATACGTACGAGGAGCATCCAAGACCGGAGTATTTAGTGAGGTTGAAAAATGTAGAGAAAAAATTGAACCCGATCACAGATGTGCAGGAACCTTATGTGCCATTTTGGAAAATGAAACTTCCATACACAATGTTCAGTGTTTCTATGATTTTATTCCTGGTAAGGATTATCATTGATTTCCATCGTGGCTCCATCAGTTGGTGTCACTCTATGTGTATAAAAAAGGGTAATTTGGATTTTTTGGGGTGCAGATCTGTATGGCCGTAGCTGCAGTTGTTGCTGTAGTGGTCTACCGTCTCGCGTTAGTGCTTGTTCTTGTCTCAAGTGGTAATGATGACCTCATTCATAGTTGGGGACTGATCATAGTCAACTCTACTGCTGCCAGTATTAATCTTGTCTTCATCTTCTTCTTCAATTGGGTAATAATAATAATCACTGCGGAATGAATTTTGTGAGGACAGAAAGGATAACTGTTTGGTGGTTTAATGCAAATCAAAATTAACTGATGCATTTCCTTTGCAGCTGTACTCTTTCCTGGCCGAATACTTGACAGAATTGGAACTGCATAGAACACAAACATCTTTCGATGACAGTATAACCCTAAAAATGTATCTTCTCCAATTTGTCAACTACTATTCGTCCATTTTCTACATAGCCTTCTTCAAAGGAAAATTTACAGGAAGTCCAAAAAAGTATACACCACTGTTTGGGTATCGGCAGGAAGAGGTAACTATTTAGCATATTGCAATTGCTACCTACTACGACTGCACCGGAAATAATAAATTACCAACCATTCCTTTAATACTTTAGTGTGGACCCGGCGGCTGCATGACTGAACTTTGCATTCAGCTGGCTATCATTATGGTGGGGAAGCAAATTCTGAACTCTATCCTGGAAATGTTATGGCCGTAAGCGCATCTTCTTTTGTTTTCTCGCTTTCATTATTTTGAAATGAAAAAAATTGAACTCTACAGTTGTTTTTACTTGGTTGTAGAATTGTGTGGAAATGGTGGGGTCAGTTCAAAATTCTGACGGGAATTGATATTGAGAACAAGGACACGATTTTTAGTACACAGTGGGCCAAGGATGTGAAACTTTTGGATTGGGGACCAAGGGCATTGTTTCCCGAATATCTTGAAATGGGTTAGTACAATTACTAATGGTATTAGTTGTACGCATTTATTGGGCCTTAACAAATTTATGATGAGCTGATTTGTTGCTGCCTTTTTCCAGTTCTGCAATATGGATTTGTAACGATTTTCGTGGCAGCATTCCCCCTAGCTCCGCTATTTGCTCTGTTGAATAACATTCTGGAAATGCGTCTGGATGCCAAAAAGTTGATTACGTATTACAGAAGACCTGTGAGTCAGCGAGTTAAAGACATTGGTATCTGGTACGGGATTATGGATGCCGTTTCAAAACTTGCAGTAATCTCAAATGTAAGTATCAATCTACATTCTGCTCGTGCTGAGTTTAAGGAGAAGGACATGTTCTATACATATAATGTTTTACTGAATTTTCCAGGCCTTCATAATTGCGTTCACATCGAATTTCATACCTAAATTGGTATACATATACAGCGAATCTGTGGACGGATCATTGGAAGGATTTTTGGAACATTCACTAGCTTACTTTAATACATCCGACTTTAGCGACAAACAAAAGCCTATTATATCAAAATTCCCCAATGTTACCGTGTGCCGGTAAGTCAAGGGGTTTACCATCATAAGTGGTACACTATTTTCGCACTTGTAATTCATCATACTAACTGTCCGCCAATTTTCTTCCAGATACCAGCAATACCGAAGCGATCACCGTGAAGCCCCTGGAGAAAAATATAAGCGAACAGCCTTTTACTGGAAAGTTTGGATGGCACGGCTTGCTTTTGTGGTTGTGTTTGAGGTGAGTGGTTGTCACCCACAATTTTTAATGTCATTTCTACATGGTAGACCACATTGATTATTTTATCTGTAAAACTTTATATCTCAGAATGTGGTGGCACTCTGTGTGATGACACTACGTTGGATCATCCCTGACGTCCCAAGAAAACTGCAGGATCAGATTAGGAGGGAAAATTATTTGACCAACGAGATCGTCATCAAGCAGGAAATGATGAGAGCCCGTGGTGTGAGCTCAGGAGATGCTGGTGCCTGGAATCCTGTCACGGGGGAAAAGGAACTTGAGCTAGTCCGCACTGTCTCTACAGCTGCCTCAGTCAATAATGTACGAAAAAGACATAAAAATGGCCTGAGAGAAGGAGAAGCGGAAGTTATGGTGTGAGTGAGTGTGAAGAACTTTAAAATGTTCCCAAGTGGAAATAATTATTGCGTACAATTAATCATCATCAGTGGTGCTTGCAATCAGTTGTTGTTGAACTACAAAAATGTGACGAATCTATACATATATCTTAATCATTATTGTTATTATTACTGTACGCTTTAAAATGGCCCAGTTGAATGAGTGCTGTGCGCGCTATCTATTATTGTTGTAAAAAGGCCAACTATTTTTAGTAGACTGATATTTTTCCTTTCTTCTTTACCATCTCGTTCGTTACTATTACGCTTTTCCATAAATGATATTATTATTATTCATGAATTAATCATTAAGTGACGCTAGTAATAATAATTAATTTCTCACAATTCCTTTGTCATCATCATTATTATTATTATTACTGTAACTATCCTGGGGAAATTTACGAGTCAAGCGTTATGAATGTAATTGTACACTACTTGCCTTTTTATATTTTATTTATTATTTTTTTCGCGTTTTATGAATCTCTCGCTTTAATTATGTTGTGATGATGAAACGTGACGACGAGAATCTTCAAAAAATCCAACACCTTGTGTGTCTTTACCACAATCAAGAAGCCCTTGAGCTTGGTGCGTATTTATAAAAAACATATAATTTAACCTCAACAACGCTACCGTCCGTTGCTATATAAATATTTTCTGTGAAATATAGTTATTATTACGAGACAGCTATCGTCATCATCACTACAAAAATATGTCTACTAGCTTATTATCATGTTCAGTGCACTTCCAGACACTTATTACTGCTCACAGAATTGTATCATGAACTCTACTGCAGGCAGTTCGGAAAGAATCGAGAAGCTATGAGCAAGCGCTTCCCACACGACTTGTGCGGTGCTAAAAATGAAAATAATCAGTTCCGTTTGCTTTTTATTAGTGCGTATCTTCCTGCGTGGAAATTGCACCTATGCACAATTATTTTGCGTGCTTGAGATAATCTTTAGACCTGGCTGGAGCTACGGGGCTGCTGTAAAAGATGGGGATTTTAATTATCATAAGCTTTATTACGGGACCATCATAATTTATGTATGCTATGTTATTAAGAGGAAATGTACAAAGGCCAGGAGCAGCTGCTTGCAAGTTCCTCGCCTTACCTATATGCATTATGCAAAGCTTTCTGCCAACAATCACACAAGCTGAGTAAAACCGATTTTAATGCTTGCTAACTCTATATAGAATTCCAAAAAATACTTAGATGCTTTAACATAATTAAATTTTAAAGAAGCATCATATATTTGAGCTAATTTAGGTCACAATGGGTCACTTTTCGTAGTCGCAACCAGTAGCGTTACAATAGTATTAACTCGTTCATAAGTCTTCTGTAGCTTCCATATTGTAGCTAAGTAAGAGCTATCTCGTTGTGCATTGGACACACGGCATGACCCTCCAGCTGCTGCTGATGTTAGTGATTTAAAGCTGTTGTTAACGAAGCATTATCTAGTCTTAGCTCCTTCACTTCTTTTTATTATTCTGTGCTCTACTAAGTGCCTTGAGTAATATTATTATAATTATTACTGGCTTAACAGAGCCTCATTTGAGTAGCCATGATTCATCATTCTATGGTTCCCTAAATGATAAAGCTTTCAAAAAAATGAGTGAGAAAAAAATTTAATATTAAATTTCCCTCTGTTATGGCAATATTATAATTATTCTTTTGTATAACACATAATGTTGTTGTCGCATTGCTACGTAATAAAAAAATCAAACGCTCATACTCTCTTAAAATTCTAAAGGAAATTAATCACTAATTTCATGAATTTCCATCAAAGTCACAAAATGTTTTGCTACTGTGAACTTGGACAACGTGTGGTTCCAGAAGCATTAATAATTGCTGGCTAAAATATATGGATACTTTGCTCCGGATCGATTTTGTTCGCACCAAGTAAATTAGTAAGTAGCGTAACTGAAGCTGGCAGGATGAATAATGTTTAGAACCAAGTGTAAACAGCAGCGTGTGTTGAGGAAGTTAGAGGCATGCTTCACGCCCATATTTACACAAGTTGCTCAATATTTTACCCGAGTATTATTACTACTATTACTATTGGTGGTCTTCTGTGTGAGAAATGAGGGATTCGGGTTAATCGGTTTGTCAAACGGAGAAATAAATAACAGCGGTGCTATTTATTACCCTGTCATGTGATAAAATATAGAACACCCATTCTGGTGACCTTTATAGTCCCATATAAAGGGTGCATTTATTTCCTTTGCCATGGCGATAAGTGGCTTTCTGGTTTGTTTCCTATGTCTACGGGGCTATATTACAGGTAATTCAGTTTGTCCCTGGCTACTCGACAGATTGCGCAATGCAGCCGCGGCTTAATTGCAGCAATGGCAATACAGTAGTGGCATAGGACCGTCATGAGAAATAAATATTCATAAAGAAATCTAACATGGCCTAGTTGGCTGCTTATTGGTGACGCAAAATATGAAATCGGACTGTTTTATAAAGTTGAAGGAACTAAGAAGTAGGAGCTAATACCCGGTGGGCTTTGGCTTTTCTACAGGGAGGGAAGGGAACATCTAAGCGTTGTTATGGAACCCGAAATGTTGTTTGCCATCGCAACAGGAAGACAGCAGGAGTTGGTGGATACGTAATTCAGTGTAGGAAATAATAATAATAGCTTTGTATGTATTGACTTACTATGTTCTCCGGTATAGAAGTAGCTACTGTGACAGTCTAGCTCTTTTTCCTCGTGGTGGCTTGAAATATAATATTGAAACTAGACCAGTTTAGTGTGTTCGTCTTTGACCAGAAGTAGTGGCAGCAGCAGCAGGTAACGACATTTATTGATCCGGAAGGAAAGTTCATATATATGGACAGGAGAGCAAACAGTTGAGGAGACAACAAGACAGCGGTAGTAGTGTGTAAGTGTAAGTGGTGGACATGGAGACATCGTTCGTGATGAACGAGAAAGGTGACGATAACAATTTGATGATAACTAGAGACAATCAAGAAATTCTAAATTATGATACAAACACACGTTTTGGGGAGCTTGCTGTCAAGGTAAGTTAATATTATTATTTTCTGGGATCAGTTTCTTCATAAAATCGTGTCTTACCCCACCGCTGAAGAGGTATGCGTGAGAAGTGTACATATATTTGTCAAGTGCTTCTTCTTGCCGGGCGCAACAGTGTCATTTCATCCTGTAAAAAAAAGAAATGGATATTTACAATTCAAAAAGTAGCTGTACATGTTCATGGTTTTAATTGTAAATTGTAAAGAATTTCAATTTCTCCTGTGACGATTTCAGGTCATCTGTTTAGGAGACACGTCTGTGGGGAAGTCAAAGTAAGTATTATGATTAGATTTGAATTCACATTCTGAACGTTTCATTATAGCATATTGAAAATGTATGGCAAATTATCCACTTTCTCAAAAATTCCGTCGTTTTGTTCAAGGCTACTGGAAAGGTTCCTCGTGAATTCCTTCAAACCTCAACAAGTTTCCACATATGCCCTCACACTGTACAGATACAATACAGACATAGATGATGAACCGGTGGTTGTTGGTAAGCTTGGATAAATAAATATTTTCAAAAATTAAAAGAAACTTACCATTCAAATTCTTGGGATTAAAAATTTGACAGATTTTTGGGACACGGCTGGACAGGAGCGCTTTCATTCGCTTCATCCCTCATATTATCACCAGGCTCATGCCTGTAAGTTTAGTAATCAGGTTAAACAGCTTTCTCTGCCACCGGACAAAATTTAATGTAAATTTTTAATCCAAATTTAATGACGCGTAGGCATTATGGTCTTCGATGCGACCAGGAAAGTGACATATAAAAACTTAACCAGGTGGTACGAAGAGCTCCGGAGTTACAGGCCTAGTATACCAGGTACGTTGTCTCTAATTAGATCTAAAATTTTCTGAATGAATTTGCTGTCGTTTTCAATGATAAAATGAATGAATGTGGAGAATTTTCCGAATTATTTTACTGAGAAAATGGAAAGTTTTGGCAGTTCGGCTGCCGTTAAATTTTTGGCGCGCTGTTTGAAATTTTGAGAAAACTGATGAAAACGACCGAGCGTCAACCAAAGCTGCGGGCGCCATATTGTAATGGCTGCGGCGGCAGGTTGATGAAAACGAGTTTAAAAAAATCATAAATTTCCTCATTTTTCTGCTGCAAGTGAACATAAAATCGTTTGTGGAATTGAGCAAAATCAAATAAAAGGTTCAACATGAAAAGCGATAAAAATTGAAAGCCAGTTTGACCGTTGTTTGTATGTATGGCGCAATTAGGTTGAAATGTGTAGAATATTGAGAGGAAATTGATTTTCGCATCTGTTGTTGCAACAGCCTGCCTGCTTGATTGATTGATTTTTATTGTTGATAAAGAGTAGCAATAGTGATTTTCTTATGAATTTCCAAAATGCCGACTTTTATGCTACATTGTTCTTTTTTCTTTGACATTTTATGCAGTGATATGTGCAGCGAACAAAATTGATGGTAAGTTAAAAATGATGTCGTTGGCAAGATTCCTGGTCCCCTCCATTATTATTCTTCTGTTTCTTGTTTTATAATTTTTTTTTCATGTACTCAAGCCAGACTGTTGTCATTATTATAAGCTGCTGGTCCGGTGCATTTATTAATATAATTTTTTGTAATGTATGTATGCATGCAGCCAATTCTGAAATCACTACACGGACATTTGCCTTCCCTGAGAAAAACAACATTCCACTCTACTATGTTTCCGCTTCGGATGGAACAAATGTTGTCAAGGTATACATCCCTCCCTTCTTGTCCTTCTGTCATTATTATTATTGCCAGCAGAATTTTTTATCTTGTAAAAGTAAAAACTAATGTAGAAATTTTAATATTTCTCCAGTTATTTTGTGATGCAATATCCGCTGCTGTGAATTACAAGAAGAATCCTACAGACTGGGCAGACCAATTATTGGCCGAACTTGAGGATACTTCAACTACTACCATTAATAGTCCAATTATATCTTCATCAACATCATCGTCCTCAACAACTACTACAAATTCACCAGCTTTATCTCCCCAGCAAGGTGGTGGTATCCTTTCACAGTAAAAACACAATTATTGAAAAAAAATCCCATTATTATTAATACAAGGAAAAAGATCCATTTCTAATGTCCTCCTCATTATACTCTCCCCTCCCATTTTTATCGCTTTTCCTAATGATTTTAAAAAATGGAGCAACTATATTGCAAGTGTGTATGTGTATAAGTAGGGTGATAATGATTCATTATATCCGTCCAGAAAATATCGTCCAATAATTGGATAAATCATTCCTTTTTCACAGTTATTACTATGACGACACATGTTTAAGATCTTATTTTTACACGCTCTGTAAGATAAACAAATAAAAGTGGATAATAACTGTCAATCTACTCCCGTTCTAATTGGCTAACCGTTTCGGATTTTCCTGAATAATTTATATACAATAGGGTAGAGTTAGAATTTTTTATATGGGGCTTTGTGATACGTTAATGGCCCATAGCACTCTGACTGAACACTGAATACGTCCCCCCCCTTGGATATTATTAACAAATGTTTGTTCCATAGCAACCCTGATGTTCGTGCCGGCCATGAGGAACGCGTGCAAAAGTGTTAATAGCAAGTCTCTCAGGCAAGACTGACATGGTTTTGAACTGCTGTGACATTTCTACACTGTTATAAATACCACAGGAGCAGCAGTAATGTCCTACTCACGCAAGCAGTTAATTACACGTGAAGGCAGGCAAGGACGCAAATGTGACACGGAAAGTCATGTTTACCTGGTCTTTATTTAGTGCCAACTTTTAGCTCAGTAGAGACAGGCTTGAATGGCGGTGGAAATGATAAGAAAATATGTTCATCTTGATATTTAAAATTTGATTTTTAATTCCAATAATAATCGAACATTTCCGCGATGGAATAAATACAGTATGTTGTGGGGCATACATTTGGCAGACACCAGGAGATAATGAGGGATGATAAATAAATAAAGCCATTTCATAGAGGAAATAAATTAACAACAAAAAAGTAAGAATGTCCACAGAATTCCAAGAGTCCAACCGTTCCAGTTTGGTTAGTAATATAGTAATTTTAACTACCACACGCTGGAAGTCTGAGAGCTTCCTGTCACCACAAAGTGCGGGGAGACAGTTGCTGTTATAGAAAATGTCAAAACTTTATCGTCATCATCGTTGTGTCGTCAGTCAAGTCAAATAATAGCTGAGTCATCCTCATTGTCGTCGTCGTCGTCGTCATAAGTCAGATAATAATTAGGTTAAAAAGAGTCAGTCAAAAGTCAAGTCATTATTATTATTATTAGGAGTCAAAAAAAACTCATTTGTATCAAAGGTTGCTGTTGCTGTCATTACTGTAACTGTACGTTGGGGTAGTTCATTGTAAGAAGAAAAGGCTTATAAATTAAACATGTAACATCTCTCTCTCTCTCATTCACTCATATAATGAAACAAACCGCTAGGTAGACGAAAGCCATTATGTGCATGGTTGGAGCATATAATTAAGGCTGAAACCTAGATCCATATCAGGATTTGTAGATCCTGAACACTGCTGAACAGATATGTAATTCTGGCCTGTTGTCACAGTTGCTGTAATTATTTTAAAAGTATACAAATTATTAGCATAAGTAACAGGAAGAATTGCGTGCAAATAATAGTGCTTGTTACTTACCTGTAACTTGACCATTGGTACCCAAAGTGTCACCACAGTAATTAACGCCGTTAATTGTCAAATAGTCTGTGGTACAGTCGCTTGGTGCTGCGCCTGTTGAAAGATTTTAATAATGAAACTTTTAAGTTTTTAACGGACCATTTGCTTCTAGATCTGATGAATCTAGATGAATTATAAAATGTAAACTGACCTGGAAGCATGAAGGAAGTTTCTGTGAAGGTGATGCTGCAGTAGCCGGAAGGAACGGCAAAGCAAGTTGTCACACACGAGTTCGTACTGATCAATTCTCCATTACCACCGTTGTAGTTGAATGATTCAAATGTTCCAGTAAGACCTTGGAAATACTGTAATTCAAAATAAGACGCATATAATCCAGTGGGCGAATACAGATTAGCACAAGCATTCTTATGAATAACTGGTCGTTACCTACCTGAGTACATCCGGAAGGTGCTCCACAGGAAGCACCAGCAGGGAATTGGACAATGCGGATCTTCCAGTATCTAAGATCAGCTCCTGAGGCCAGGTTGAACGTTAACGTGGCAGAATTTAAAGGTAAAAGGGAAGTGAGTGAAGAAATGTTGAAATTCTTTGGGGGAAGCTTAATAAGTTTCCTCTCCATCTCAACTGGCTCCTCATCCGCATCTCGTCGCTTGCGACCCAAAAGACTACCAAGGTCTAAACCACCTAAACCACTTGAACTAGAAGAGGACCATGGGATGTATACTACATAACGCAAATGTCAAATTAGTTGCCTAATTCAAGGAACGCTCAGTAAATGTCGACGCCATTGTGAAACACTTACACATAGCATTATCGTTAGTTCCGCACAAGACCGGGAAGGTGATAGTCTGACCCTTGATGGTCACGGTGAAGGTATCGTTCGTGCATGGACCTGTTGGGCCTCGGATACCGAATCTTGTGAATTCCAGGTACAACTGAGTAGCCTATTGAGAACAGCATACAAATTTGTCATTTTTCGTAAGCACATTCGCTCAGGAGAATAAAGTTACTGACTTACGCCCTTGAGCTGCTTGACAGTGACAGAGCAGGTAAGCGGTCCGGCGACACCATTTGGATAATTTGGGTTGACAAAATATGAATTGTTTGAAGCGATTGTGGAACTGCATTGGTAGTAAACTGGAAACAAATATTATTTTTATAAGCTTCAACAGGGAATGAATGGAAGAATGCAAAATGCGGAACTGGTTAAAACATTACTTGAGCAACAAACTCCATAATTTCCGGCACAACGTCCATTCGAGGTTCCTCCGAGATTATCACATTCTTTAGAAGAGTAGCACGTTCCCGCATCTCCATTGGTTCCATTGCAAGCAACGTTGTCAAATGACACTATGCTGAATAATCCGCCGGACACAACTGCAATAATGACATAAAATCGTCCAGTATGAGAGATCGCGAAGCTCCTTTTACTGTCACAAGTGCTGATGATAATGGTTTTTCAGAGAGCCACTCAGTTTTTAGACCCGAGCTAATTTACCTGATTTCCGTCCCTCTCTAGTTGACGACAAAGAAGTGTGATCTTCAGAGAAAATGTTACTATCCGAAGGAACGGCTCCTTGAGCATGGCTACTCAAAATCCCCAAAAGGCACAAACTTGTAAAAATTTTCCAAAACCGATGCTCCATCTTGGTAAACTGCAGTAGCCACTGAAAAAATTTCACTTCACCACAGACAAAAAATAAAAGGAAAGAATCCTTCTTCGCTGGCTGACTGCTGCTTTCAATCTCCCGACTCTGGCTGCTCTTATCACGGTTTTTCTTGTCTCCAAAAATTCCCCCTCCCCGCAAAATCCCCACAGTCAATAATTGGCTAACGGAGGAGAACCATAAGCTGAAGACACCTGATGATAGGGGAAGACTGTGCAATTTTAATTATTCCACTAAAAGCTGGTCAATGAATTCATTCATTTCAATTCCAAAATAGACAAAATAATTTTCATTCTCTATACTCTTATAATTATTGCCATCGAGCGCTGACTTGCTGCTGCTTCCTCAACTGTAAAGTTGGCCGTGACATTCATGCATTCATTCTTTATGGTTGCTTATTTTTAAAGCCGACGACGCATAAAATTATGATCATCTACTCAGTCAAAGAGTCAGTAGTTAGTGGTTTTCTAATGTATCATCATCACCTTGTTCATTACTATGCACCCATTGTATACTGTTACATAGGGGTCATAAGAGACCTGAGCATCATCAGTCTCTCGCATATGGATAAGCCTGGCACAAATAAATACAATTAACTTACTTCCTAGCAAAAGAATCCATTAAAGTTAACCCATGAGTCGGAGTAAAATGCCGTGGTTTCTAATCTTTAACCTCCGCTCATCCCAGGAAACTATAAGGAATGGTTCCCTCGACGACGGCTAAAAGAGCCAACAATAACTGCTCTGCAGAACAAAAGGAATTTAGATTTGTCATCAGTCCGCTATGTTCTGCTCTTGAAAGCCTTCAGTTTTCAAATAGGAGTAGGAGGAAGGGAAAGTTAGCAAGTCTGAATTAGTTGACTTAATTACGATCATCTTGGAAGTGTTTCGTTCGGGGCGTGAAGCTAAATGGCATTTGAGTTCGCCACAATGTCAGTCTACTGGGAGACGTAATTTTGGAGTTATAATATCACTAAAGGGAACCATGTTGTTGTAGCCAAATATCTGTCCGTCGCAATCAACAAAAACTTTTATTGAGCTTAAAAACAAAGTAACAAAACTGGTCAATATAAATTATAACATTATCAACAGAATAAATAATAGGAAACATACGGTAAGTCACCGGCTGATTCACTGGTGCACGCCGCTTAATAATACAACGTTCAAGGTACAGCTCCCGTTTCGTGTTTTTTCGATTTCCTGGGCTGAACATTATGGAAGGGAACATTTGATTACTTGTTGTAGTTGACTTCCTCTGCCGTTACTGTGTCTTCATTTCATGGCAGATAGCAGCAGTGCAAATGAGCAACCTGTAAGCAATCGAGCTAACCACTACTGGACATGCAAGGATTTTGCCGATAGTACAAGTTGAAACCACCGCCGACATCAATTTCATTAGTTCTAACATTCACGATGAATGGTCCATTACTTGTATCTGCGAATTGAAATCATTTAATCATTGTTACCTTATTGTTTTTCTAATAGTTAAAAGTAACAAGTTGCAATAGATTGCTCGTTCATAATATGAAGAACGATAGATGATAATGATTGATTCCTTACCTGTTACCGGGGCATCCTGCGTAAACATGACACTGGATGTTCCATCATTTAATCTTTCGCCGCAAAGTCGAATTCCATTTATGACTATGTAATCATACACACAATCCCGACTTCCTACACCGCCCTGGCCTGCAGGCACTATTAGATTTCCGGCAGCTGTATAGAATTCAAAGTAAAGTTCACTATAATTTTCAATCCGTGTCTCTCAGTGCTTTCAATCAGATAAAAATAGTTATGTGTACCATCTGCGTTGACAATCTGGAAGGGTTGATATGTTCCGTCAGGACCAGCGTTGCTATACGTTACACTACAGAATCCTGCCTCTCTTCGAATGCAAATTGCGTAGTTCAAGTTATTCTAAATATTACAGAAATCAATTAGACTTTATAATAAAAGCTCCCACAACGACATCAATCAGCCTTTCTGGAAACTTTTGACACAAGGTTAATCCGCAATGCTGCAAAACTTACCAAATACTGTGGAGCTACGTCAGAAATGTAGTTAAAACTCCTAAATGACCCCATGACCTCTGTATAATACTGAAGGCAATTGGAAGGGGCCAAACGAAAACTGGAGGTTTCATACTGTGTAATCCTTATGCTCCAACTTCGAGCTCCTTCTCCAGTTGTTAACACAGAAAGCTGAATTCCGCTACTTGACGTCTGAGAGGTCTCAACATAAACTTGAAATAAAAAAGCAGCAATTATTTAACTCTCAATCTCCACACTAACACTAGACATATGTACTTTTGTAACTCACTATGATTTCCAGTATTTTGTCCGCACAAGATCGGAATCACATTGTTAGTATTTTGTCCGGAAACCACAAAACGATCCAAATCACAATTTCCTGCCACCGGTTGGCGCAACTGAAAAGAAAGAACAAAAGCTTGTCTATCGATATTTCTAAATTTTTAAAACTTCCTACGTATTTTCTTTCATACTTACCGAAAACGACTGAAAATCCAATCTGATCTGACGTACTAATGGAGTCGTCTTAAAAATTTGCACGTTACAAGTTTGAACTTGATTTGCCGCAAATGTTGCGCCAGTACTGACGAAATACGTTCCGTTACGACTTGTACTTCCGCCACAACGGACTTGAACTTTAACAATTGCAAAAAAACATTCAAAATTTCCTGAAAACTTGGGAAAATTCTGAAGAAAACCAAAGAATTTTCAGTTACGTACAGACGCAGCAGACGCCGAAGCCGCTGGCACATGAAGAAGTTGCCGTTCCGCCAAGGTTTGCGCAGTCTCTGTTGAACAGCAGAAAATCATTGTTTTCAAGTAAAATGGCTGCATTTTCTCTGTTCTTTTTCCGTTGTTTTTCTGTTTTATGTTGTCATATTGTGTTTAGCTTGTGTTAATTTTATGAACGGATCAGATACATTGAAATACATTTGTTTTCATCACAGATCATCCTTTACCTTGCACTGTAGCAGGTTCCATTTTGGTTGGATCCGGAACAGGCCGAATTTTGGAAGCGAACCAGGGTAAACAATTTTAAAACTGTAAAAGTCAAAGTTCATAGGGTCAGCTTTATCATTACAAGAAAGTGTAAACAATGTGGAGCACACGCCACGAACCCTCCCATTGTCATCACCATCATCATCATTTGTCTTCCCTTTCCCGACCAAGTCATCCCAACTCAGCAAAAATTGTGCTTCCAAAGGTACATGTATTCCATTACTTTGTTCGTGTCTCACTACTAGAAATTGCTGTAAAAACAAATAACTTACATCTACTAAAATTGTTGTCAAAGGTAACAGTGGGCAGTGCAGGTTTGACAATAGTTGCCGTCGTTGTTGAAGCAGCCGTTGCCGTTGTGGACGCCGGTACAGCCAAGCCAGTTTTCCTCGTAGCCGCAATCCGCGTCCATAACCAATCCGGAAACAAAACTTGTCTTGCAAGTTGCGCCAAGGTAATTGTTGGGTAGCCAGTGGTAGCATTTGTTGGCATATTTGGTCTGATTGTGTATGCAATAAGTCGGGACTCATTTTCAGATGATAATTCTCCAGAACGGGCTCCATGGTTGTCATCATGTAAGTCTGTAAAGTCATTGCTCGCCCCTAAAATCTTTTTCCGGAATAATACTGAACTTTCGTTGGAATCGTATTCCCCAGTGTTATGGCTAACGGTACCGGTTTCTTGAAAATCCGATGGGTCGTATTCAAAAGCGGCTGATGCTTTCTTCCCAATCATGGAGCCATTATGAAGCCTAATGATTGATGACGGTGAATTAGCAAATTCAGTTTGTCTTCTGCTTTCCAGAATATCATCTGAAACTGGATTTCCTATAGATTTGCTAGTGGTCGATGTAAAGAGCAAGTAACAGTCAGCTGGTGATTGGGCACATAAATATGCCGAGTCCATTGTTCGGCCATTTACTCCGTTATTTTGCGCACTTTTTGTAAGATTGCTAGAACGTTCCTCATGTGGCCATCTAAATTGTTCCGATTCTGTAATTGCTCCTAAACACAGAATCACAGCGAGAATACGACACCAGGTAATCACAAAATTCGAACAGCGTTCCATCTTTATAGATACTGTTTATGCTAACCACTGCTGCACAGAGTTCGCTCAAACAGAATTGCTTGCAAGTTAAATTCGATTCTGAAGAACAGTCACTAATTTTCTGTTTTAATTCACAGGTCAGACGCACACGCATATATGCTGCTACTTTGATTCCTCCGGAGGTACTGAAAGCTCAGTTTGATGTGCGCTTGGAAATTAATCACAAGCTTCCATTATTGTTCAGTTTCGGGAAAAAAATCCGTCATCAGAACGAACGATGGTTCAGCTAGCAATGCATTCAAGGGTCAGTAAAGTTAGAGGGAGGATAGAAGTAGCTGGTATAGAAAGTGCGTATTTTCAGTATGTAGACACCTGTTGCAAAAATCAGCGTTGTTCCACATCCCCTCCTTTTCCCCATGTTTCTTTTTTATGAGTGACAGAGCTACTGTTGTTTACTACTGTAAAGGAGCATCCTCATCAGCTGTTAACAACATTTAAGTGATATGCATGCGTGAATCCTTTAAGTGTCAACTGAACCGTGTATTAATGCTCACACACACAAGAACAAATTACTGTCGTTGTCAGCACCAGCGGCCCTTATAGTTTTTCAAAGTCTTTCATTGTCCTGTCTTCATGTGTGCTTGAACAACAACAACATGTGTGAATGTCAAGGTGAAAATAGGTTGACACTACTCCTGCCACTGTTCCTACCAAAGAGAGTGTACTTTAAATAGGCTCTTCTTCTTGTCACTTCACTCTCAAGTTCAAGTCTAAACAGTAATGTAGCAGGTGCGTATGTAATTGTCGTACATACTTGATGAGCAATGATTCTGAAATGGAACTCGGGGTGTAGTAGTAGTAGATATCCTGACCTAGTTTTACTTTCGTTTATTATTATTTTATACAATAATAATTGCGGGTTCGGTCCATTCTATAGAGAAAAGGAGCTATACACATGTGACCTTGATATGTCTTCTTCTTGGATGGATCATCAGCAGCAGCTTGTATACCAAATTTAATGCTTTGCTGAGTAGCAGCAGCACAACAGCAAGTAAACCACTTTTTTTTTGTCAATTTTACCTGCGCTGTTGCTGTAGTTAGTGGGAAAAAAATCTGTGGGCAGTTTACTTAAATGCTCGATGAGCAGGATGAATGGGACATGTGCAAATAGAATAGATATCTCCACACTTTCCCTAATTCCGTCCTTCTTAGTTTTAAAGCAGAGAGAGAAAAGAAGCGAGAAATATGAATGAGGCTCCCTCAAGTTGGTAACGGTAATGTCTTATTGAAAACTTTAATGACAACGGCAAAATACTTCAACAGAGAATTTGGTGGTAAATAATTGTTTTCCTATTGAAAATTCTGGGTTTTTAGTATGTCATGCTCGTCTGGTGACACAGCGAGAGATTTGAATGCAACGAAAATAATAAGGATAGCTGTCGAGTCTTGATGATGAATCTTGACCGACATAATGATAGCTGACTCGGAGGAGGTAGCAGTTTTTACCAGATTTTCACCAGACTCCCCACAGTCACCAGTTTTTTCTGTGATAATGATGAGGATTCAAGTCTGGAACGTCAACAAATGCTGTCGCAGTAGCTTAAAATCCAAACGGTATTTCTATATTGCATTATTGTTAGAAATAGCAATAAATCTTAGAGCCTGGGAACACCAGTATTGTACTATTGCTAATGACACTTAAAAATCATTGTTGGACCCACAGCTGTAGTCGTTGTTGTTGTAATTGCTGTACGTCTCCGGTAGACGAATATATTTTGACTCCTCCAATAGTAACTAACAATTGCCTTTAAAATGTTTGGTATTTCTGCCCCTTTTCCATAGTGCCACACAAATGCTGCTGCTGCAGATGAGGAATAAGTAGCACTTTGTTAATTATTGCATCCCTTAAAAAATGTGCCCACCACCAAAGTAACCCTGAGAAGGACTTGTTTGGCTCAGTTAGAATAAAATAACAAAAGACATTGGAATTTGGTGCGCCATTATTGAAGAAGGATTTATGACTTTGAACCAAGAAGAAGACCAAGAAGAGGGGGAAGCAATAAAAGCCTTTGTCATCATCATCTTCCTTCACAAGAGACAGAAGAAGGAGAGAGAGACCCATGAAAAAGAGCACTTTGTGTGGGATCAATATGTCCTCCTCGTGATGTTCAAGTAAGTTCCTTCTTCTTATCACTTCTAACCTTTTGCTAATTGATCGCGGAATATATTTTTCCCGACATTATTCTGCCTTTTACTTAATAATTCTCTTCTAATCCTCATTGATTATGTGACAGGTAAATCCGACAGTGTCATATCAGAAGAGCTCAATAATTCTTATGGCGTCAGTCACAAGTTTTGCTTTTGTTAATCTTGATCCTCCTTATCTCATTTTAGATTATTTTGTGAACTTATGGGAAAGTGTGATGGTGGTGGTAAAAGAAGTAAGAAGCAGATTCAGCTACTCATCTCAAAGCAGAGGCTACTCATTCTCAAGAACCAGAAGAAGAAATGTTACAAGAAGTAGTAGTGGAAGGGTTAGCTGCTGCAACAAGTTGTCATGGAAGGAGCAGGCAGGCAGGCAGACAGTCGGTGGACATTTTTGAGGAGATTAACACAGAGCGAACACATTCTTATTATTACAAGAGAAGATATGAAGGAGCTAAAGAAGACGACATGTAAGCTAGCTACGTTTGAGTTTAGCTCATGTAAATATGGTGGTCTAGAATCCCAAGTTATTTTTTTCACCATTTTGTAAATGTCCTCAAGAAAGATGAAGAAAAAGTCCAAGTGCGACGACGATATTTGCATGACAATAATCCAAGAGGATTGCGCTGCTGTTACTTGCTCTTGCTGCTGCTGCTGGAAGTATATATTAGACAAGTTGACCACTCCAGATGTGAGTGTCTCCGTATATAATATTATAATAATAATAGTAGTAATACTTTGGAACATATTTTCATAAATTGTCCACTGCAGTCGCAGGAGCAGCAGCAAGCAAGACTTACTACCACTATACTTGGTCTTGGCATCAGACAAATTGTCCACATGTTCCATTAATTTGTCTACCTTTTTTATATCCATTTTTCCATCAAGATTTCTCACACAGGATTCTCCCCGATCCTTCTTTTTTGAGCCCTTGTGGGTCACACAACTTGTTCTCCTTCATCCTCTTATATTCTCATTTCATTCTTCTTCTACTTCTTCTTATATGATTGATATTCTTTTTTAGTTTTGTATAGCAATGAATTCCCACATGATTATGATTTATATATTAGAAAATCTCTTAAATATTTGGACCCTCTCTTATCTTGATTAAGCCCAGTCAAAATGCTCTCCTCGTTGTCCAATATTACAGTAAGTTCGTTTTGGAAGCACAATATTATAAGAATAAGAATACGTAGAATATGTCACCTCATGGAAATTATTAGTGTCCTCTCTTATGCAAATTTTGGGATTTTCATGAAAATTAAGCTTATTTCTTTATCGTATTTTACTATAGGAGCTATACAGCCAAGGATTATCAGCTCTGAGTTGAAGCAGAAATTTTGGAGCTTATGAATTACTATTTTACTTAGTTTGGATAATGCTGGGGACACAGCGGGAGGAGTTTTGTTTTTTTGAAAATGGGAAGAAAACTATAGGACGGAAAAGGAGCGAGAATAAATTACATTTTGGAACATCATCTGTAGGCGCTCTTGTTTGTTCACAAAGTAAGCTTCCTTTTTTTCCTAGTCCATAAAACAATAATAACTTCAAAGTTGTTAATGATTTATAATTTTAGATGTCTTCCCTTTCCCTATGACTTTCCAGTGCATACAAATTGTTTAATTTGGCAAGGGGGTCCAGTGTGGGGAACTAATTTATCATCATTCTAACTCTGTGGTTCGTCCAGTAACAACAGCCAAGTCCATTCTTACCCCATGGCTTCCTCAGTAATGTCCTCTTTTTTTTTAATTTCAGCCCGCTCGCTCGCTCAGTCAGCAGGTTGGAAAAATTGTTGGAAATTTCCAGGAGTCTGAGCTTTTTCCCCGTTGATTGTGTTTCATGATCATCGTCACTCTCCGGAATCGTCTATTTGTTTGAGTTTTGAGAAAGGAGGAAGAAGAAGAAGAAAAAGGACGTGAAAAAAGGGGGCCTCATTGTATCCTCATCATCGCTCATCATGACCGTCTTTTACAGATGCTTAACCACGTTTTGTATTTTTTCCATCGTGTGGAGGACTGACTGTGAAACTGGAAACGACTTTTCCTTCTTGTATCTTCACCAACAGCAGCAGCACCGACTATTTTCCTTATGAATGGAACCTTCTTTTTCTGCTGCTATGCCATAATAATAGCGCCGCTTCCCTTTTGAAAATTACTGGTGAAAGAAGACGAGGAAGAAGTGTAACCCTGATACTGCTGGAGCAGCATTCATTTCTTCATCCATTCATTTCCCTCACTCAGATCCTCTCCAGCCCTATTCATATTTAACCGGATTAGTTTGGGCCAAAGGATTTGAAAATCACACCTCTAACCTTGTACTACTCCAGTGAGCCATTTTAAGCTGAAAAGAAAAATATTGGGAGAAAGACCCTGTTCATTGTCATCTGTTTATGCTTGGACGTTTTTGGTGAAAAAACACACATTAATGGTCGTTAGAATCTTATGTGTGTTGTGTCTTTCTTGCCGGAAGCTACAATGGAAGCTATTGAATGGAGTGTTATGTTGTTGGATCACCTGGAATTATTACAACTAACTATGGCTGAATAGGAAGAAGAAGACGAAGAAGGAGAGAGAAGAATTTATGGGAGGCTTCTTTGATTATTATTCTTTTTGTCCTCCTTGTTAAAGCTCAGACCCTTTGCTCTTCTTCTTCTTCCTCCCTTAAACCTCATCTCGTCGTTTCCCTTTTAATTTTTTCCCTTTATATTTTCTCCCCAAGACTTTATTCAAGTACTTGAAAAGTGAGATACCGGTGATGATGATGATGATGACAATCGTTAAACTTGCTGCCCTTCTGGTAAGTTACACAATACGTTGGACATGTGCACTGTACATACATAATGTGTAGTACAATGGCAGACCATTTGAGGATCCAGTGTGTATAAATGACAGGGGACAAGATGTATTGTCACCCTGGAGGGAATTCTGCTCTATTCTTCTTCTTCTCGTCTCAAGCTTCATTATTATACTTCTCGCCCATATGCTTCGTACTTACTTACGTTGGTTTAGATATGAACGAACAAGGTGAGAAAGTCAATGGCGCGGCGGTGATGAGACTGCGGCCAAATAATTCTTACAGCTTTGCTCCATTCAAGTCGGAACCTTCTCCGTCTTGCTATAATCATGAGGAAGACGACGGAGAACGTTCCAAAAGGACAAAAAAATTGGTAGCCTAAATTGCTATAGCTCAACATGCGGTTCTAAAGGTTAGCCGATCTATCATCATCATCATGATGAAAAGGGAGCAAGAATTTTGTGTCTCTTTTCAAGCAACGGGTGATCAGGGACCACCTGATCGGCGACCATTCTTCATTCCATTTCTGTTTATACTGAAAAAGTGGATCCGGAACGAATGACGGCCAACAACAACGATGGCTCAATGTTGTCCGTGTAGGAAGCTTATTGGTAGATTTGGAATTTTTGTTCAAAGTTTTTGGTGATGGCACTGGAGCTGAAGTGGCGTCAGAGTTTGTAGCGAATAAAATCCACATTGCAACTAAATGAGTCATTGCTGGAGATGTGGGGGAAAGTTGGTTGAAAATTATATTATCTTTTACCATTAGTGACAATGAATCATTAGTCACTTTTTGTGGACATGTTCACACCTGTGGAACACATGAGATCGAACACGCTTTTGATTTTAAAGTGCTGGAGCTCATGTGGAGTAAATATGCCATAAAAGAATGCAAAACAATTTCATTGGTGCAATTTTTTTTCTTTCGTATCTGTTACTGTTTATTTAAAAGGCTTTAATAGATGCTCGCCAGTAGTATTTGTTTAGTCAAGAAGGATCCTCCTGATGATGAGATGTGTAGCTGCTACAAGAAGAGTCACTTCTCCGTGTTCCAGGTGTGAATTATTTGACAGCATGAGCAAAGAAAATTTTTATTTGACGT
>JAQFYD010000153.1:0-26925 GCA_034694225.1 Bourletiella hortensis | reverse complement strand
AGGCTAATACTAGCTGCAGGTCACCTCGAATCATGTCATAGCTTGTTGAAACCGCATGAACGAGCCTCGTGCAATGTGTTCAACGATTCCTCACCAGTAATTGAATGTGCACTGTGTAAGTAATGGTGAGCTAAGTATTATGGAATTGTAATGGCAGGGCTGGTCACAAGCTCAAACCAGTTCCATACGTTGTAACTGAGAAATCACTTAGTTAGTCTTGAACATGATTTTTATTATTTGTATATGATTCAATACTTCTCATGTTTCATCATAATCATTGCTTTATAAAATAAAACGCGACACAAAGTGATACTCTTTTTCTGAGGGCACTGATATATAGCATTTAATGATTAAGTTATTTTATATATAAAAATTACACAAATTGGAAATCAACAAAAAGTGAACTATACAAGGATGTTTATATTGAATCATCATAATTGCTTATACCTCGTTAAATCGTAACCTTATGGGCGGAATGTAATAAGGAAGGCACAGTGCACCCAGTACGTGGTGTGTATGTGTGTATAAGGTATACATAATAATTACATCAATAATAATAATAATATTGCGAAAAGATTTCTACAGTATGGAGGCAAACGAGGTGCCGCGTTTTCACTATGTGAAACAGACAAAAATGAAGTCAATGCATAAAGCGAAGAATTTCAACCAGTCACTATCCGTCACACCCTCACTGGAACAAGTGGAGTGAAGATAAAAAGCATACTAGCTAAACTATTAGTACGTGATTGAGGATTAAGCTTAATAATAATACAGTATTTCTCTATGACCTGTGGCAACTTCAAAGAAATTGTAAACGGATAAATATTTTCAATTTCTTGCTACCCTCTGAAAGGAGCAGCAGCATCTTGGCATAATAATAAATGTAAAAAATCCAAGCTGCTAAGACTCACCTGCATGCAAATTTTTAAAACAAATGGAGGGAACATTACTGCAGAAAAAGATTAAAAACACAAAACAGTTCAAAGCTTTAAGGATAGGCATACAACACAGGTACTTGAGGGCAATAAGTTGCTTAAGTATGTTGATAAAACTCTTCTACAGAATATAGGTCCATAAGGAAGTTTCTGACGAGATGATAACAGAACTCTGGGTGGCGGCGATGAAAACAAGTTAAAGATGAAGTTCGTCTCCTGCCGCAGTAGAGTTTGGTGGGGTCGAATCATCTAACTGGACGCCAGTCATGTCCCGAATCTCATCTTGATCATATCTGTAATTACATAGTAATGAAAGTGCTAACTGTTTGCCTGAGATATAAATTGAGTAGTGTACGTTACGACGTACTTATCATCATCCGATCCTGATTGTTGCGAATTTGCAGAAAGATGAGAGCCGGCAGATATCTGCGAAGTTCTTGTCAGCGAGCCTCTTCTGGGTGTATGATACTGATAATTAGCCGGACGAACAGTGATAATCAAATTTGAGCTATTCGCCACCATCATATCGGTGACCTGGTCCAGGGTCTTCCCCGCCACCTCAATTCCATTAACTTCTAATACCTCGTCGTTAACCCCTAACAGTCCCGTCGACTCTGCTAGGCCTCCAGGGACAAGCCTATAAATTTATCCAAATCAATTATTACTCTCAAAGGCCTCTCCAAGTCACGAAGAACTAATGATGCGATTTAGAAATAACAATAAAGTGTAGAAGCTTACCTGGATATAAAGATACCAGGCACTTTTTCCAATCCTTGCGGGGTGACCCGTATCGAGGTGCCATCCCGAATATAGAAACCTAAGGGCTTATCAGAATTCTGATGCTTTAGCAGTTTGACACGACGGCAGGTCTCAGGAACAATGTCTACATCGATAATAGCAGAAACTTGACGGAAGTCTTGAGGATTAGATATGGTAAGAGCTTGATGAGACGTTTTCTGCCTCGGTGTTAACAAAGATGAAATCAAAGTTCTATTTTTATGGTGAGACCCATTAACATCTGTTTGCGAATTCCCTTTCCGCTGCAATAAAATCCTAAGGAGTGGCCTGGCATTTTGAAGGGCCAGGGAAAAGTTATCATCGTTATTGATAGGCAACAAATCCCCATCCTTCGGGTCGGTATAACTTATTAAAAATGGGATATCTTCAATCTGGTGTAACTTCTCCAGTAAACTTCGAAACTCCTCAAAAGTTGGCCGAGCTATCCTTTCGACGGAGAATCTCCGGAACTCCGCTTCAAACTGTCAAAAAACAAACAAACAGCATGTTAGCATATTTCGAAACCCGCACTCTCTCTCTATACATAATACATCAAATCTGTCAATATATCTTTTTCAAACATCTTCCTTACCTTGCTCTTAACTTCAACATGACTGGCAGCACGATTTTGGAATTGCTGTCTACTCTTAGACATGACTTTGGCATTACTAAGGTGTCCAGCCCAATATTACAAATTTATATGTATGATGATGATTACTATATCCCTTCCGACTAAATACAAATATAATAATAATAATACTCTTCTAAAGTCCTCTGGACAGAAAGAAATCTCTGCAATAATAATTACTCTCCTGAATAATAATAAATAGCCATAAAATACTGCTCAACTTAAATATTACAATAATTCCGACCAAATACAGAGGAGGGGGGAGGTCTGTTAGGGATAAAAATTGTTAAAAAATAAAAAATAATGATAAAATCTTTCGTTATCCCTTATTCATATATCATGACCAAGAGTGATTCACACTGTCAGTAATAGTAGTTTAAGGAGGATTAGTTTTAAAACGATCCGAATTCCACTGTTTGAACGGACAGCTCATCTATATTACCATTTCGTTCTTCCTCTTCTTCTTGATAATAATAACAATAATACTTCCCTCTAAACATAATTTCCGTCGCACTTCTTCTTCATTCACATCACTCACTAACTCTCCATTTTACACCATTTCCGATGTCTCCTTTCTTACTCTACCATTCCAAAATATACATACAATTTTATCTGTATCCTGCAAAGATCCAACTGGAAATAATTTCCAACTGCTGCAACCGCACACAGAAGATGACAAATTTAGTATGATCAAAAATGAATCAATCGGACAAAGGAAAAACTGGCCAAAGTAGTATTGATAGCCTTTCCAAATCTGTCTATCAAATTAATTATCTTGCAGCACCTTTTTTATGACACTAAAAGCCAAAAGCGGCACAACTTTCTCATTGAACACGATAGTAATAATGGTGATTCTTATAATGATGATGATCTCGATGTCCGTCCTCCTCCTTTTCTTCTCAAGTATTTTTCTTCACAGGTCCCACAATAATAGCATTCCAAAAATTTACTTGATATCACCAAAATTTTCTTTCTGTAATTATTACTTCCCTTCTCATTAGGCCACTCTCTTCTTCAGCCGCTAATAATAATAATATTTCAACAAGAATATAAGGCTAACAACAATAAAAAAATTTGTATCAACTTTTTTGATCCCAATATCGGACACTTTCCTTCCTAACTGATGATGATCTTGTTCCTCCTGTATACAATCCTGTATCCTTATCCTCCAACAAAAAAAATACTGAATATCTAGAAATTAGAAATATTGTATTAATTAATAGATATATGTATGTATTATTGGTCTCGCTCAATTTATTATTATTATTATTGAATTTAAATGTGCGTGAGTGAGAAGTTAGTTGTATCGTACTGGTTGTGGGAGTGGACTGAAGTAGTAGTATTTCTTTTGAAAATTTTTGACTCACAGGACATATTATAACTAAACAACAAGTTTGTATTAGTATTAACTCTTTCACATTGATGATGATGATGATGATGATGAGGAAGACATATTATAAAATAATATGCACTGTGAAACAAAAAAGCATATGAAAGAATATTATTATTTTTCCTATCAGACCAGAAGAGCCGTCACCGCCGTCCTTCTTCGTCTATAGATCATTTACTATTAACGACAGAAAACCAACCACTGTATATAACGCGCACACATTTTACTACTCAGGAATTTTTTTTATATTTTTACTGCATATACTCTCTATACGATAGATAGATAGGTTTCTCTTCTCGTTCAACTTCAAGTGTAATGCAATTTGCAATTGTCTCTTCTTCTGTAATATTAATTTCTATTCTGAACAAGTGAGGAAGTGTATGATGATGTTGTGAGGTGCACTTGTTGTTGGGCTCACCACTACTGTCGCCATCATTGATGAGAGTGGATTGGAACGGAAACACCTGTTCCCTCGTGTGCCTCACAATTCTTTCCCTATAGAGCCCTATGCTTTAACATTACTTTGCTTCCTTTTGCCTGCCTTGCTTTGCTTATGCTTTGCTTCCATACAAGAGGAATTATGTGGAAAAAAATACAATGTTATGTTAGTAAATTCTTTTCCAGTAGAACTGAGTCCAGTCCAGTAATAAGTAGTAGTATGGCAGGGGGGAAATCCCTAACACCTTTTACTACTACTATTCGTTTACAGTATGTTCATCATGTAGTAGTCGTCATCATCATCGTGTAGTTCTTCTATCCAGTAGCAGCATTTGTTCTTTGGAAAGTTTGTGGGAGTCCTGTAATGTTGTGTATGAAAAACAATGGAATACAACTAGTTACTTTATTACTTGTGAAGGATGTATAGTCATGCAAGTTTAGTAGTATAAGGATCCAAAATGTTACTCATATGATGATGATGACGATGATGAATGCAACACGGCAAAAGAGGCAACCCCCCTTTTTCCTTTCTGCGTTATATAAACTACCATCATGATGATGATCATCATCCGGCTCTTCTGTTGGATCTCGCTAACATACAATTATGAGCATTCCATCATGATGATGAGAATGATGATGATGATGTGTGTGTGTGAGTCAGTCCGACAACAGTAACAACTATTACTACTTCTGTTTGGGATACGAACGAATGATGAAAAGTATATACGTTATGGATAGAGAAAACTATAAAATTCACTGCTAGCCAAAACTATTTAATTTCATGGCACGAAGAAGAACAGACTAATAAAAATCCTTGAATCAAATTACACCTTTTGCGTAGCTAGCTAGCGATAGAGCTAGCTATTGCTAAAGTAACAACATTATTTATTAGGATGGCCACCCTTGGTGAGTTGGTATTTTATTTGCTTTGACGATGATGAGTCATGTATGTATGTTTATGATGGGAAGTTGTGTCATTTCTGCACGGTTATTCGTGGCGCCATCTGTATTGCAGGGTCATTTCTTTCCATGCATATTTTATGAATGTTTCCTTATTTACAGGGCTTTTTAGCGATAAGAGATTAGATATTGAGTGGTTCACTAATACTATATACGCTCTTCCCGTCTTTGATCTTAAGAAGAGCAAATAAAGGGGGAAGCCGGAGCAAAGGTCTGGTTGTATGTAGCTATTATGGAATGAAACGTTGACGACCGGGAACTGCTATTGGGAAAGGCATAGTATTAGTAGCAAGTGTGCTGAGTATCCGCGAAAATGTCAAAGGGTTTTATTATGGCAGCTTTTACTGCCATTCAAATTTGAGCCACAAAGTAGCCGCAATGTCTCTACAGAGGATCCTAAAGAAAGAGCAAAAGTATTGATCACAGGCTTGCCTCATATGGCTGATTAATGGTCATTTCATGGTAATGCAACTACTTGGATCACCTCATTCCTCCCCATACATATTATACATATAGAAGAATCCATCCCGGGAAAATGGCCCTACTTTCACTCAGCTCCAGTTGTGATTTATTATAAGGATGATGATGATGCGGATGATGATGAGGTGAACACCAAGGGAAGGAGGATATGACAGCAACATACTGTCACATTCTACAACACATAGAGAAAGTAGCAAGTAGAATCTGACAAGGGCAAAGACGACGGTGATGATGACGGTGACATTTCTGCGCTTGTTTCCTTTTAACAGACAGATCCTCTTATTCCAGCTGAGTGAAAGTCGAGGAATTTCCTAGGTTTTTACGCATGCAAGAGTACCTGAGATTGAGACCAAGATGGGACATGTTGAAATAATAATTTCCATATGCTTCACATGCTTCCAGCAGCACCTCTTTCTCCCGGAAATTCTTTTGCTGCTCCTGTCTTTCGCAAATGTATCCAAACGAAATTTTTCGGCAGCTGCTGCTGCTGCTGCTGCTTGGTCGGTTACATGAAATTCATCTGTAAATGCTATCTTCTGGAGAAAGGTATGCTTTCCACATGGAAATATTACTCGAGAATTGGCGCTGTCCTGAGTTTTTTCATACTGTTTACTCACTCAAGCTCCATCCATTCCATTTCCCTCACGCAGTACGCATATGGCAGGAAAACTATTAAACTGACATGGCCAATGCATACACATAGCTCCTATGACCAGAAAGAGTGTACGGAGGTACTAATATGAGTCAAAAAATATAAGTACGAAAGGTCCATTCTGTGCGTTGTTGAATCGAAGCAAGCCTATGTTATAAAGTCTTTTTGGAGCAGGAGAATACAGAACTGAAGTACAGTACTGAAGAGAAAGAATAAGTTTAGCTGGCTACGACGAACATCTCATCATCATCATCATCATCACCATCGACAACGGGTCGACATTGATATTTTTTCATAAGGTAGCAAATTGTCAAGTTTCTTGTGTGTATTAATTTTGTGGAATTACATTGAGGGAAGTAAGGAGCTATAATAATAATAATAATAAGTATTTCACGTCATCAGTAGTACAGTATTGGATATTGGATCTATTAGTCCCATCATCATCGTCATCATTAACTTTGTGTGCTACTAATATCCTCCTGGAAGACTTAGTTGACTCGACTGACTGAATACTACAGTTGTTAACGCGTTAACAACAGCAACATATAAAGTGCATCTCATCTTGTTATAATATTTCTACAATTTTTAGAATTAGTCATCTGTCTTTGTAAATTCTTGCTGACCACTACTACGACCTACGACGTAGGTACACATAATTTACTGTATTATTAATTAATTCTGGTGGCGACGGAGCTAAATTCATTGTGACCAAAGTATTTAAAGGGTATACAAATTAATTCTTGATCATCCAGGACAGCTTGTATTCTTCGTGTATTAGATCCGTCTGTCCCCCCCCCCCTTGAGTTAGATTGATTAAATATAGGAGGGAAATATATATTAAATGTAATGATAATTCTTTGGACTGATATCATTAGTTTTAGTTAATAGTTAGTTTCTTTGCTGCTGCACTCTTATCTGCTTTGGAATTATCCTTAGCACACGATGTTTTATTATCAGTTTCTTTCTTGCATGTATAGAAGAAGATGAGATATATTATTTAAGACGAAGAGGATTTTAGGAGCAGGTGGTGGTGAAGGAGAGTTTTAGATAGTAACTTGAGTTTTGCGTTGTGCAAGGAATTTTTGGTAAGTTATGTATTCGTTAAGGGAATTTTAGGATCCAGTTATTGAAATGTAAACAAAGAAACAGGTGCAAGGTGCATTGTCGTCATGTAATTTTTTTTCGAAGGGAAGACGATTATATTGAGGGAGTGTTTTTCTGGGAATTGTTGTGTTGTCGTTTGCGTTGTTGCGTGTCAGGAATCGTTTGGTGGTGCTGGAATAAGGCGGAGGTTGACGGCGACTGGAACGCATTTATGCCCGCATCGATCATTGGAAAAGTGGGAAAATAATATAATTCTGGTGAAATGAGTGGGAGTTGTTGAAGGGATTGAATTTAGAAATTTGTGGTGGAATTTAGAATGAACTTTGTAATGGGAAGTTGATTAGGAAGGAGCATTGGGTATTATGTAGGTTGAAAGCATCGGAAGGAGGAACATAAGGACGTGTAATGCAATGGTTTGATGTAATCTGTAATAATTAAATTTTAATGATAATGTTTGATGGCCATATTTGGTCTAACTTCTATATATTATATGGATGATACTGAGAGGGGTGAATGGACAAATCATCATCATGTAGTTTGAGGTTTGAGGGTTGACGAAGAATTAATTGCAGAAGGATTATTATTGTATAAGCAGATGAGGAGGAAGACATGTTACTACATTACTGACTTAATTGAGGGTATTCCGCAGGCAGTTTGAACCTTAATTTACTTTTACGTTGTAATCCTCTTACAAACTGTGCGTGTTCAGTTAAACATATTATTAGTTTTGTATTACAAGGAATAATGGAGACAGGCTGAATTTGGTCACAACAAGTCCACGCTTTCGAATTAGTACAAATAATGATCAGACTATCAGACGATCATGCAGTGCCATGAGGGATGTACTGATGGTTTTGAAGATGTGGGGTTGAGATTAGATGTAGATCGTAATATTGTGACTCAACAGTTTGCACTTGGTGCGTGCAGACACATGTATGAGCTATTCAATATTTTTCTCATGCATTTTGTTCTCTTTTATGTTATCATTGCAGAAAGTTGGAAGAGAACCCGCCCTGCTCACTAGAGTCTCATCAGTCAGTCGTCTTTTGAATTTATTCATTGATCTGCTCTTTTTAGGACAGCTGTAGTCATGTCTTATGCTTACTTGTTCAAGTACATTATTATCGGCGATACTGGTGAGCTGGATTTTATTATCTTGTGTATATGTTACTGTACAGCCATTCTGTGAATAATAATGAGGGATTTTGGATTTCAGGCGTCGGAAAATCATGCTTACTTCTCCAGTTCACAGACAAACGGTTTCAACCCGTTCATGACTTAACAATAGGTAAGGACTCAATATTTTTGTAAGGTATGAGATTAAGGGGTGAGCTTAATTATTTAATGTGGCTTGGTTTTTACAGGTGTTGAGTTTGGAGCTCGGATGATCACAATTGACGGCAAGCAGATCAAACTTCAGATCTGGGATACTGTAAGTCATGAACTGTGGATGTGTTATCTGAAAAGACATGGTCATGATTTGCATCATTTTATTGATTACTTTTTAGGCTGGACAAGAGGCTTTCCGTTCCATCACCCGATCTTATTACCGTGGTGCTGCTGGAGCCCTTCTTGTTTACGACATTACTAGAAGAGACACCTTCAATCATTTGACTACATGGTTGGAAGATGCCAGACAACATTCCAATTCCAACATGGTGATCATGCTCATCGGAAATAAGAGGTATTTCTTGTCACATTACAACGGCTGCATTGCTGAGTGTGTCGAAATCAACCGTCCCGTCATGCAACGACCTTGAAACTAATAGTAATCCATCATTTCTATTCTAGTGATCTGGAGGCGAGAAGGGAAGTGAAGAAAGAAGAGGGTGAAGTATTTGCTCGGGAACATGGTCTGATTTTTATGGAGACTTCGGCGAAAACAGCTGCAAACGTAGAAGAAGCTTTCATCAACACGGCCAAAGAAATCTATGAAAAAATTCAAGAGGGAGTCTTTGACATCAATAACGAAGTAAGTTTAAGAAGCCCTTTAGAATCTGCGAGCTGAAGTAAAACACTTCGCAGTTTAACATAGTGGCTAATGATTAACTTTTTTTTCTAGGCAAACGGAATCAAAATCGGTCCCCAGCACTCGCCAACCAATGCCACCTCGCCAGCTGGAGGTCCTGGATCGAGTCAAGGCAGTGGATGCTGTTAGAGAAAAGCGTGACGCTAGAAAGCATTATATACGAGAGTTCGGTTTAAGTTTTAATGATTAGTGTCGCATTATCATGAGTTACTGCAATCACCATTTCGTTAATTTTGCGTCTTTCTTGTACACCTTCGTAAACTTATATTACTGTTCTTGCTACGATGATTATTATTATTGTTATTATCAATGTGCTGTTGAGGATGCAGTGGCATAAATTAATTTTAAATCTTCCTATGTGTTGCACTGTTAATTATTAAAATGTGAGAATTAGCTAGTGTTAAAGGAGTGTAACAAGGTTTCGATGTATCCCTACCGTTGTTTAATTTGTTTTGTACATAGTCATGATGATCTAAAAGTGTAAAAATTCTGCAACTGATTATGAAAATATAAATTAATTATTACTAACATTATTGTGAATTCAGACGCCAGTGACAGTAAAAATACATTTCTTCTCTCGTCTAAAAGTTCCTCCTGTTTTAATCGTATACAGATCATTCGTGTTTCGTATCAAGTTACACTTTATTGAAAAAGTCAGGCGGGGAATTTGGAAAGAACTTGCAAATAATTACGACAAAGGCATATAAATTAGCTTTTTAAATAATATTTGTAATCTAAAAAATTAAAAATAAGGGTCTGCGAGACCCGGAGAAGGTTTCTTTCTTTTTTTAGAGCTCCTTGGAGGAGTCAGTAAACCCTCTGAATGGGTCATGGGGCTGCAGATTTTGCTTGCTTGGTTTAATACTTCGACTTGTTCCTATGAGAACACAGAATAAATTGCATTACTATCTCTGGTTAACCTCACATTTGCCAGTCCAACCACTATCATTGTGGTTGAAGAGATGTAAACAGAATTGTTTTAATGAACAGTAGATTACCAGCATTGCTAGCGTGATGCTGTGCGACTGGATGAGGTGACGAGCTTCGTCACTGACACCAGAGATACCAGGTAACACATCTGGAACGTCGTGCTTCTTCACAACTGCTGCGAACGGTGCCATCCAGTTGACACAAGGTGCTAAGTCTTCCCATGTGTAGCCGCTTGCACCAAGAGCAGCTTCACGGCCTATGAATACAAAAATGCAATGGTGAAAATAACATACGTAGTAACATGATCTTTGAACCTCATACTGTTTGAGGTTGCCTGAGCAACAATTACAATCGAAATTTACCTTTAGTATGGTATATCGACGAAGCGGCAAGTGCGGAATAGCTAAATTGGAAAGACTGAAGGTCTAAAATGGTAAGATCGATAATTCTCAATGCTCGGACGTAGTCGATGCCGGCGTAGTTTGGAGCGACGAGATGCATATCTTCCGGCTCCGGCGGAGTTAGATTTAAACGAATAGCTCGAGAGCGTAAAAAATGTAAACAATTCACTCGTTGAGGCGTGACGCTAAGGATTTGAAGAAAGACATTGACCCACGAGGCGGGCGTGATCGGGGTAAGTTTCCATTTTAAAGTGGTCATTACAACTATTTCCATATCTAAAATCTCTTGTTCTGTACACGCTCCATCAGTCACGTACGCAAAGGTCGACAATTTCGGAGGGTAAATCTCTTCCACTTTGGCTGCGACGAATAGGCATGTTATACCTACGGAATCAAAATAAAACAATCATTCTCAGCAACTGTCTCACACTATTCACGTTAACCCATCCACCAAAATTACTCACCGATAAGTTGAAGGTGATGCTTTAATATGTTTTTCTGTACGGACAGGTAACGATCCAAAAAGTCTGTTGCGAGGTAGAGGGTTTCCCGATGCATACTGTAAGCTTCACAAACATCCATCAACCAATCCAAGAGGATAGCTCTCATTTGCGGAGTTAGAACAGGGTGTTTTTGGAAAATATCAAGATCCTTCCGGTATCTGGAGTCTGTTTCACACATTAGTTCCCAAACTTCTTGACAATCACCAAAACTGACTGGTGGTAAAGGTGAAGGACGAACAAAGGACTCATCCGATTGTCGATAGCCGACATCGCTGATGGATTTCCTGGGCAACTTATTCGGTGGTGGAGTCGACCTTCCAGTGTGACTGCAATTTATAAACAAAATCCAAAACATTAATTGACCGCACGATTGCCTCATCCTCCTTCCTCATCCCGCATCCCATTCCTATTTCTCATATTATTTTACCATAACATATCAATGCCAACTGACCTCACACTACCCATTGTTGCACTACAGGTGCCCCGTGCACCTCTTAGCATCAGTCATACATAAAAATCTGTTTACAGTAGTAACTTCCTCCATTTAAATTTGTTATTTAACTTCCTTTTTCTGACAACAGCCAGAGCCACTATTTATATTAAATACTTGGACCATGCATGGTGCTGATGACATGGACCGCATGGTCTCCATTAAATGGTATCTGTCCCACTTTATTATTTCGTCTACATTATCCAAACCCGCCGTACGAAAAGACAATGAAAGCTTTTCCCTCTACTCTTTCTGTCATGCAATGAGATTCCAACAACACATCCCGCCTCCTTCTCGTCATCATGAACCAAGAAACCATACAAAGTAGTACAAGAAAGGAACTTTCTCAACTTTTACTTGCTGCTCAGGTTATGACCGACCCTGACCACTACAACAACCAACTTGCCAAAATTCAGCATGTTCAATAATACAAAGTAAAGATGCAAACCCGGAGGCATTTCCTAGCCGGACAATGAGATCCCTCCATTCACATATATGCACACAATACAGGTGATTGTGGTATGAAGGGCGCCAACATAACTCCCGCTTAAGCTTCATCCCATATGCATGCCCATATTTCCCCATCCACTAATTTCCACAATTTTAACCAAAAATCCACCCTGATAGCCCAAAATTTCATAAAACGAAACCAAAATTACTTATATCCTTTCCGCTCGAAATCTACACATGTGGCATAGACTCGAAAGAGCACAGACCACCTTCATACAATATGTTCCCAAGCGCGGGAGATCTCTACCTCCTTAACTGCTACACATGTACATATGTGCTTTCATAATTTTAATCAAAAATAACCCCATTGAAAAAAAATGTTCCAAAAAGCAATCTCCATTTTCATAAGTCCCAATGTACACTTGAACTTTTCCACTGGTTAAAATGACTATTCTAGCATGACCCCAGAGCCAACTCACAAGAGGTCCTGCCGGCAGGCGGTCATTCATATTGGAGGGAACGAAATCCCGCTTATTCTTCCCTTCTCTTGTAACATTTTACAATCCTCCCGCAAAACTACCACCACGTCTTCCCTCCAATATGTCATGAAAGTAAAAAAATTCTCTACAATTCTACATAAAACATCCCAATTCACCATAGTTACCAAACTTATTATTATTATCATCATCACTCATTCATCCACTTGCTCATCTATATCCACATCATCAGCTGACAAGAGTACGTAAGTAACCAAGAAGAACAAGAAAATTACCTCACATCGCTGGCACTTAGACTCCAAGAGGAATTCATATTTTATAGCACAAATTAATAGAGAGACGTAGAGGAGATGATGAAATTCACTTAAATACTAATAAACTGTAATTCACGTAAAGAATCCCCAACAATGTATCGGTGTGGCGGGCCAGGCGCACGCACACATAGGGCACGTAAACGAACGGTAGAATATGAAATTTTTCCAATAGTGAGTTCCTCAATAATGGAACACACGTTAAACACTAGAGTTCAATATTAATTTTTTATAATTAGAATGTTAATAAGAAATAATTTCAAAAGCAGTCAGCATTCAGCCGCAGCTTTCTCATGTAATCAATCAATTGCACATTTTTCTACAAATACAGAACAAACGCACGCACACAGGCACATACACACACTGGTTCAACAATTAAGGGATTTTAAGTCTCGTCAAAAATAATTTACATCGCCCATTTCAACTCTCATTATTATTAACTTATGAGTCCAGTTGTGAGGTTTGGTGATGGAAATTTTTAAGGAATTCAGTGGTATAGTGTAGGAATAGTAATGAATGAATTCGAGGACCGCCCGAGTCCAACAAGAGAGACAGTCTTCTTCTTGTATTGTTGTAGTAGGAAAATTGTGAAGGAATTATACGGAGAGAGACTGGAGTTGTTGTTACAGACCCGGACGGAGCTCGTAAATGTAATGCCTTTGCTCTGACCAGAGCAAAAGTGCATCTACAGGTTTACTACTTCCATCTCACACTATAATATCCATTATTGGGGTTCAGAATTCTAGGGTTCTGTACATCAGTACGTACAGTACGTAAGTAGATTTCAGATAGGAATGCAAACTGTTCTTGGTGGATTCCCTCGCAATGAAACTAAAGCCAACCCAACCACCCTTCGTATTGGCTCAGAACATTATTTCACAGGGTGGTTCACAATGTGGTGGTGCTTCTTCTTTTTCTGTCGTCCTTTCACTTATGTATTTATACAGGACAGAAAGAGAAGAGCTAGCTATGCTGCCTATGGATTTCATACGAAATTTTTATCCAGCTTTCACACATATAGTAAAGTGCTTAACAAAGACGGAGACTTGGAAAACCGCGAGATCAGCTGAAGCCGGAGGCAACATAACCAAATTAATCTCCTTGTTGTTATTCTTCCCTATAGTCAATTTTTTTAAAGCATAAACACATTTACTGCTAGGCAGCTTGCTTATTGCTTACAGGAGTATATAGAGTCTATAATAGTTAACTCCTACAGCAGAAAGTAGTGTCATTATAGAGGAGCTGGTAGTCTCACTATGAGCCCTTAAGGGTCCGGGCAACACTATGATTCCGGGAAAGGCTCCTTTTGTTTTTATAGAAAGACACATACCGGATGAGCTGCTCCTGTAATAACGATGGTTAAACTCTCATATTGCAAGGCCTTATCATCTTCCTGTAGTTTATATGCTGGTATGGTATGGGAAGGCCTAATCTGTAGCTAAATTTGACCCAGTAACTTTTCCAGTGACGTTCGTCAGACCTGAGGTTGACTGATAAGCAGGGAATGGAGCTTGATTTGCAATTTTAGTAGGAGCAGCTTCGTTAGCAGTGTACATTGTTGTTGTTGGTGTTTAGTTAGATAAACGGCATGCATGAGCTTCATTGAGATACAAGAGGGTTTCCCTCCATCATCATATTTACGAACGAGCCATGATGATATTGCCACTAGTAGAAGGTCCAGATTTATGCTTCATATGTTAATAAAAATGTAATCTCAAGTGTGGGACATATGCTAGTAAAGATATACTGATTAAAAGAGTGCATAGTAATACATGAGCCAGATACTCAAGTTTTCTGAATTATTGGATTACCGAGGCTAGTTTAGCTTTTTTTGGAGAAATGGAGTAAATCAACATGGAAATTTTTGGGAATGCAGGAGCTTCATGGTTAGTGTATTAGACTTTGTAGGTTGTAAGCAAGCGGTAGTGACCATTCGGATGGGGCATATTTGATAGTAATGCTGGAGATATATAGCATATGATAAAGAAGTCTTCTCCAGCTGTTCTGTGGATACGATACTTTGTGACAATCATCTACTATTACTACTACTACTACTAGAAGCCTTCTGTTGAGCTGCATAATTTTAAAAAATCCCTATGTATAGTATACCTGTATAGCTGTTTCTGAATGCACACTGAGCTTATTTTAGAGTCGGTAGTAAACGAGAACAAACAAAGAAGTTTTTCAAGAGGGACAGAAAGAGAGAGAGAGAGGTGTTCATGATTTTTAGCTATTAAAATATAGAACATGCAGTTTTCTATTTGGGAATGCATGTATACGGGTTAAGCTTGACTACTATTCTGTTAAGGATAAAGGGCATTCTGGCGGGGAAGTTTCTGGGGTTACTCTCCCTCCAAAGTAAGCTCGTACAGTAGTATACACCAGTACACTAATACAGTGTCCAGAAGTACACATTATGAAAATAAATGGAAGTTGGATGAAACAAGTCAGTCCAGGCAGCTTCCCGCCTTATTGCTATTATATACACTGTGCTTTAGTGCTTTCATTTAGGACAGAAGCATTGGGCCTGCTTCCATGTGTATTGGAATTGTATGGCAGGAGTAAGACTGGAAAAATATCATATGCCTTCGTCCCTATATGAATTTGCTTATTGCCCCTCTGAGTGTGTGTGCAGGCACGATAATGATCATGATGGGGATTAGATAGCCTTTGAGCCCCGCGTGTGTCACTCTATTTAATCACATGAAATGTGTCTATACAGGAGGGACCCCTTCTATATCAAGTACAAAAGAGGGCCCTTATGATGGTTCCTCAATAATTAAGGCCAATACATTGTACATGGGTGCTGCACTACTCATGGTCCATGCTGTGCTGCACAGCTACACAGTGTGTAGGAATCTATGAGTATGAGAACCGGTTAATGTCATCATAAAAATTGCAAACTTTTGTCCTTGTGAAGTCATGATGGGCTGCCGTGAAAAGTGGTCCCACTTATTAGGGTAGCAAAATAGAATGGTGACACAGTGTGAGCTGCAGGATGAGCGACAACATTATACTTGCGCGTTGTTATTTGCACACAATTTTTTTAGTGGAATCATTCAATACTAAAGTATCAAATATTGTATGTGTGGCGACTGACGACTGACGCATTACATAAAGTAGGATACCGGTAAATAGATTGCACACAGGCTCCAAACATATTGCATGCCGGAGATAAAAACAGACTTAAGTCAGCAAATATATGGAATGAATGACTGGCTGGCTCTGTGGTGTTTCCAGTGCAAATTGTAACGTTGGGCTTCTTTGCAGCTGATATCAATACCTGAGTATGCATGAAGTTAGCTAGTTTTCATCTCCCAGTCCCATTTTTGCACCAAAGGTGTTACCTTGGCAACTAAGGTAAATGTGCTGATTGATAACTGCCTCGGAAGGCAAAGATTAACTTATGGACAATGTAGCCACCACACTAGTTGTCCATGCTGCATCATAAATGCAACGAGCTTGCTAACGGAACAAAACATTTGATTTACATAATGTCACACATTGAAGGATTCGAAACGCATTAGGATTTTATTTTGTTTTATGAACTGGAACAGAATCTGGAGAACGAGTAATGTGAGAGATATGGGATGGGAGAAGGGAGGCTGAGATCAAAAAGTTGGATGAAAAGTGTAAGAGAAATAGAAACAAAGTAGTGCACTGAACGATGACATAATGTGAGATTGAAGTTCCAATCTCCAGCCACGACCCTGTATTTCTCACGATAAAGAATGTATGGAGGGCCATCCCCTGGCAGAGAAAAAGGACGATGAGAAAATTCCTTTCCACCTGCACCCTGGACCATAGTAGCATCCGAAAGAAGCAAGAAACGAGTAGGAAGGGTCCCACGATCTTCTCGAGCAGGGCAACCATCATCACAAATGGGTTGAAAATATTCACAAAACATCGCACTGCCGTTGGGTCGAATGAACTCACACTTCCTATATTTCCCGTCCCAAAGAATGACAGGAAGACAAAGAAGAGCTGTAAGATAGATAAATACTATTGAATTTCTGTCACTTTCATCATTTTCTTCCTCAAATACTTTCATGTTCTATCAAGGCTCTTACATGAAACCAGGCTCTACGGAAAGACTTTTGCAAATTGTACTCTTTATGGCCCCTCCAACCATCATCGTCTTGACTAGGTAGAGGAGAGCTTAGAAACTGACGCCAACTTAAATCCTCTCCCTCGAAGCTTACTTCCAACTTGATTAAATGAAGCAAAACAAAGAAGAGACAGGGGAGGAATAAGCTCTCATAAGAAATGCTTAACAGGGAAAACGGTATAGATATTCCAAGGAAAATTGACATGAGACGAACAATAAAGTCAGATGAGGAGGTAAATGTGGGGCCAAGGAATGAAAACAAAACAGAGGACCAGGATACAATACGGGTGATTGTGGATTTTGGGAAATGGATAAGGAAGACTACTGAGAACAAAATCACTGTTTGACTTGCTAATATCGAGCTGTCTCTTTGACGCAGAGGAGGTATATTCCGTAGAAGTAATACGACCAGGCTACCCGATATCAACGGCCCCAAAGTCCTGCAAGATATACAAGGTGTTCATAATAATATGAATGGAGCGGAGAAAAAAATTACAAAATGCTTTCAGAGTTATTATCATTACTTCTGCTCCTGTTATATCACAGGAAGAGAGTATACAAGTCAGCCAGCGCGAGCAATAATGATACAACACGAGCGAATAAAGGAACAGGGGGGAAACTTACATAAAAACGGGGCTTTGTTTCTTCCCAATGACAGGAGCAAAAGGGAATACTGCAAGGCAGGCAACAGAGCCTAGCCATAAGATTCGCTGCCAGGTGCTCAACTTCTTCCCTTTCATGACCCATACGGCATTCAGAATTAGACCAAGAGTCAGAACGGATCGTTCATGGAAACTGTTCACCAAAATTTCCGTCCCAGCTCCGCACAATAATATCAAGATGAGCAAACTTTTCACGGGAATATTTGATCCGTTTCTTCGACCTGCGGCCCATAAGGCCCAGATTAGCCGTCCCAAGTACAACGGCACGAATGCATACGGCAAGCGCCACAAAGACCATCCTATCAAACCTGCAATCAATTTCAGACCCAATATTTTAGAAGGCCTTTGAAAGATAAAAGTGCGTGCGTGCATGTGTGTATATAAACGTGTGGAAGCAATAACCACCGAGACTGTGGGTATTCAGCTTTAATATTATTACACACTGGTGCATAGCCATGAGCCCGCGCCTGCACAGGACCCCTTGCCCTCCTGTTGCATTCATTCAATACATTCTACGACTGCAGGCCTTTACAAATCCACACACCAGCAAAAATTTATTCTGATTTTATACTGCATGTTGTGCCCAGGACCCGAAAAGGTGCATGCATGCATACACTGTGAATGTGAAGACACCAACCTTTAATAATCAAGGGGGACACTACGGCTGGGTAGATCCAAAACGCTTTATCCCAATAATTTACACCCTGACCACCGAGAAATAGCGAGGCTGCTATTAAAGACATCCACAGCAAAAACGTTGCCACGGCAAAGACAATAAGCATTTGTTGATCGTAACGCTCATAGTAATGGATACCCTCCAGTGCAGCATCTATTCCTTTGTGAAGCGAATCTATCTGTAATCAAGAACATTCGCTTCATTTTATGACACATTTTAGACTTTCATACGAAAAAACGTTTTTTTCTCTCATTACCGCCTTTTCATAGTCAGAGGCATCAGCAAACTGGGAAGACAGATTGTATCTTCTGGAAATCTCTTCTTCTTTGGCAAAAGGGACAATAGCAAATCTTCTAATAGTTTCCACAAACTCTTTCTTCGTGAGCATTAGTTGGTGGATTTGTAGGAAATTGGCGCGCAGTGCATCGTATGCGAATGGTCTTAAAGTCCAAAAGCTTGAGGGGAACCTCCCCACGGAATTTGTTGGGAATGGAACATTAAGGGCACCTGCCATTAGAGCTGCGAAGTCTGCTTGCTTCAGCCGCCCTGCCTTTGTTCCCCTTGTAATTGTAAAAATGACAAAATGCGCATACATGTTAAACTAAGCCGGTGAACATAAGTAAGGGTGACATTGTCATTTTTAGATCTTTTTTTCAGGCTTAAGGATGGACGGACGTGCGATAAATATTCATAAAGGAAATCCTTTACATTCCAGTCATATTACTGCCATTTACTGCTTTCCGTCTCATAAGACTTCTAACCGCCTTTCAGATATACGAAAAGACGAATGATTAAACTTACTTGATTCCAGGGCCCCAAAGGACAAACGGTGTCTCCGTTTCTGCTGCTGAACCACTTCCATGCGAACCTGAAAGATTGATAAGATAAAACGCTTAGGCCGAAGCCGCTGGGACAGGACAGAACCATTGTAAAAAGCTTTCCACTTTTCCACTATATTTCATAAATAATCAACTCACCCCAGTCCGTCATGCCATGATCCGACGTAAAAATAAACAAGGTTTGCTTATCATTGAAATACTTCTCCACTTGAGCCTCCACAGTTTTTACTATACCGTCCACAAGCTCGATGTTAGCGTTGTACTCCCTGTATGAACAATCATGCGTGTCATTTGTTTAGAGAAATCAGACCGGAAAATAGGTAGCTTCAAAGTTGCAGAGAATCACTCATAAGCCAAGTATATTGTGACAAGAGCATTGCACTCACTTTGAATGCGGTTTCTTGGCATGCCCCGTATTATCAATGCCCAGAAGATGCAAAAATATCAAAAGTTTGTCATGATCCGGGATTTCCCTGTTCCAGATCAAACGCTGAAACTTGTCCAAAACCCAGATGTCCAAGTTGGAGGAATTAGCAGCCGAAAAGTCCTGCCAATTACCTGGGTACGACTCGACGTGCAGCTTGCTGTAGGGCACCCCTGTAAATACAAGTGTGGCAAATTAACTACCACACAGTTAGTAAGGGAAGCAGGATAGTAGTCATCTGAAGTGTGGGGTATCCATGAAGTCCACACGAGGCCTTCTTTTAATGATAATTTTTGTGTAACGAATCTACACGGGGAAATTTTTTTGTCTCCTTGTATATCAAAGGAAAGAATATGAAAGAAAGAAAGAAAGAGACTTTTGTGAATTCAATTCACCTTTCCGAAACATTAAGACAACATCAGGGGACCCTAGTGCAATGCCATAAGTAGATCGATTGAAGACTGAGTCAAACGCAACCACATTTTCTTTCCAGCCGGTAAAGACAGCTGAAGGGTCCTCGTACAAGCCTGAGAACAGGGCCACGTGCCCGGGACGCGATTCCGTTGGCACTCTCGTATCTGAGATCCCCCACGCTACATTCGTTGAATTCATAATAGTCCTGAAAACATATATTTTTGCCTTTAATCCAAAACTGCCACTTATTCAATGTCCAATGTGTAAACATGGGACACACACATACGTAAGCTACCACACCTCCCCTCCATGCATCCTTGTAAATCTTATCCCCTTAACAGACGGATGCACAATAATGGTGAATGAATGCATAAATGAAATAAAATGTACTAAAAAAAGAAATTCAGTGGAATCTTGTCACACTTCAATTCCTAAACTTTCATAGGGTCAATGTTTGGACAGACAAAAGAAACAGTTCGGCTGCTCGCATTGCAACCAATATTAGATTGTATATATGCAAAGCTAGCTGGTAGTAGCTACTACGACATATTTCACAGCACCAATGTCAACAGCGACGACTGCAGTAATTTTTGCAAGCTCATCAAGAACATAAGAAATCATGACATCAAAATACTGTAAGTAACAGAGGCCTGGCTTATACAAGGTAGGAATTTTATGCGACAGATAACACATTTCTAGAATATAAGCCATTAGTAACTACGCGAGAGGTGCAAGGAAAGGACACCAGTCTGCCCCTTTGATAGGATTAAATTTTTTTGTCACAATTTTCCTCCTCGAGCACAGAATAAGTCTGGCCTTCTCTCCATTTAGTTAAGTCTGTCAGTATGCGGTTCTTTGATACAGTTGTTGCCATCAATGGGTGACATGACATGAAATGTGGCTCCAAATAGCTGAATCCATGCTCAGTAAATTTCCAAGCAGATATTTTGAGCAAATTACTAATGCTAGAGAGCATGGTAGATAAAACTGCTGTCTTTTTTGTCTTTTTGCTGTCTTAATCACGAAATGTATAAAGTCATGACATGACTGACGAAATCTAGACTCTCACGCCTCACCGACTATCTGTACAGTCGATCCAAGACAAACAGATTTCTTGACGTTAAACTTAAACCCGACAGAAAGTGTTCATAATTGCGCAAGAGGAAGGGACAGCAATTATTTATCACATTTTGACAAGATCATCAACAAACAACAGAAAAAGTCTACACATCAGAAAAAAATAACTCCCGGGATTACAACACACCATAGCAACTTACACCTTCGTATATAAATAAAATTAACCTTAGAGCTTTAATTACTAATAAGGAAAACATACGTAAGATGTGGACGTAGCTGAGGTTGGTCAAAGAAGCTATCCGCCCGTAGACCATCACCCACTAGAATGACCACTCTTCTAATTCCAGATAACACGATCCCCTCATGTGTAATTGGCACCGGTACAACAGGTGATTTAAAATAAATATCAAACACGGAGTAAAATAAAAATAAATTAATTAACAATCCTAATACCCACATTTGCATCATTGTTCAAACTTTCGTTGCACGAGTGTTGTTTATATAATAATAAAGCTTGATCTGACCCGCAGGAACAATTTGTTCAAAATCTCTTCGCAGTAAAAAAATGTTTACATTATTTTACACTTTTTCCCCGTTTTCGTTGCAAAAATTTTCATTTTTTCTACCACTTCCTGCCTACAGCCAGAAATGATCTGAAAATGATACTGGAAGGTATGGAGTACAGTATTATGGTCGCAACTGGCAAAATCCATTTTTTCGGACACAACTGAAATTTGCGGAGGGGGTCAGTCAAAACGGCACAGAAATTGTGAAAACTACATTTTTGCAATAAATTTCAGCACACCCTGACAGTAACAAATGTTTTTCGCAGAAAGTACTTAAATTATGAAAATGGCGGGGACGATCACGTGGAATGTTGGGCTGCTGCATGGACGCACTCTAGCAGCCGTCGGCTGCTTCCTCCATTCCTCTCAGCACACCGCACAGTGCACGCCGTGCAGTTCATACTTGTGGGTTGGATTTAACAATTTTTTCAATTCGGTAAGTGAATTTTCCATTTTGAACCTAATATTTTAGTAGATTAAGTAGCAGAACAATGTCCGAAATACGAGGGTACCATTTTGAAAAAAAATTGTGTTGTATTTTCCGTGTTAATCGCGAAAATTTTGAAAAGTTATATGCGGCTCGGCGGCCGTACGGTGTGCTTCCTTGCGTGCTGCAGTGTGCATCCATTTGCCGGATCACATACACAACACAGTAGTTTCTTATAATCAGCATCCGCTAAACAGGATCAATGTTTTAGGAATCCTAAGGAACTGATTCTGTGAATTTGATGAAATTCAGTTTAGTTTTGATTTGAGCAAGGTGATAGATTTATAATCTGGCATTAACAAGGCGGCCATTGTGTGTAAAGGAAGTGAGGGTTTTTCACAAGTGACATATAAGCCATTCGGCGTGCTCAGGCTGTAGTCGTTTCAGTTTCCAGTTAATTAATAAAGTTATTGTAGTAGACAGTGGCTCATTGATTTTGAAGGAGTTGTTAAATTACAGGCGAAAATAGAGGTTGTTGGAGCATTTTTTGGAACTTCTTGAGGGAATCAACTGCGGTAGGTGTTGTGGTATAAGTGGTGAAGGATCTAAGGAAATTTGGTAAAAATGGGATGAGGAACTAATGAATTTTCTTTTTGATTTTTGCAGCCATGGGTAAGGGTAATAATATGGTGCCCAATGGGCATTTTCACAAGGACTGGCAACGCTACGTGAAAACGTGGTTCAACCAGCCAGCCCGTAAGAAGAGGCGTAGTGTTAAGCGTTTGAAGAAGGCTCGTGCCGTAGCCCCACGACCAGCTGCAGGGCCCCTCCGACCTGTCGTTCGTTGCCCGACTGTGAAATACCACACGAAGGTTCGTGGAGGTCGAGGTTTTACTTTGGACGAAATTAAGAGGGCAGGTCTTAGCCGTGGTTTCGCCCGTACTATTGGAATTGCTGTCGACCATCGCCGTAAGAACCGATCATTGGAAGGATTACAACAGAATGTCCAGCGGTTGAAGGAGTACCGCAGTAAATTGATCCTCTTCCCATTGAACCCGAAGAAGCCTGCCAAGGGCGATTCTTCCGTAAGTTCCCTTATTATCTAAATTGTTAGTGATTAAAATGCTGATTGGATAATTTCGTCATAACTGTTTGATTTTTTTGCAGGCTGAAGAAATCAAGTTAGCGGCTCAATTGAAGGGACCAGTTTTGCCCATCAGACAGCCAGCTAGACGGGAGAAGGCAAGAAAGATCACTCCTGAAGAAAGTGACCCAGCTAATTCCGTATTCGTTACTCTCCGTAAGGCACGAGCTGATGCAAGATTAGTAGGAATCCGTGCCAAGCGTGCAAAGGAAGCGGCGGAGAATCCAGAAGAGGCTGCAAAGGCCCGTGATGCTGGAAAGAAGAAGAGACAGAAGTAGATTTTACTATCATTATTTCTGTAATGAAAATAAAAATGATCGGTTTCATTTAATACTCTTCAGCTCTCCGTTTTTTCTCATATCAGCATAATTCAGCTTTTTTAGAACATGCACGAGAGATTACCGGTGATACCATTATTAGGTTGCCATGGAAACGGACTTCACACGGGTGAGCACACTCACCGCGACCTGCTCTTGAAAGACAGGAATGATTTGAGTAAATCAGAAATCCCATATTGTTGTTAAACGGCATTATACAATTTTATTTACAAAAAGTCTTCAACAAGAATAGTTGAAAATATTAACTTTCGTACAGTTACACCAGCTACTGTCTACGTTACAAAAAGCTATAAAATTCAGCGTAAAATAGCACTGGACGTATGCAGGATTTTCCATCTGTTTCATCGTAACAATTTACAAGAGCTAAGAATATTTATTTATAAGTTTTTTGTATCCCTGTTAGTTGTACATGTATTAATAACAATGGAATTGCTTAATTCCTTAGTATCTTTATAGCACGTGTCCTGAAAGCTGATACCCAGCAAGTTGAGAGAAATAAGCTTACAGTTGCTCAGCTACTACAACGATTCCTCGAAACGAACTGACGACGAGTTACGATATAAAATAACTACCCAGTACAAAGCTATGACAAAGGATGTTACAAACAACGAGTGAAAGTTGTTGGCAACATGAAAATATGGTAAAAATATTGTATATATTCTATGTAAAAGAAGTGCATTATTCATTTGCATGTATGTTGTACGTGTACTTGCCTATGCCGATACGGGTATTTACACTAACACTATCGTTCTGAATATTTATTGCATGTGTTCCGCTGCGTTCGGAGTAATTGGGATTCTTAGGTGTCTTGCTCATCACTTGGTCGATCGAGGGACATCGAGAATGTGGTCCGGGTTCTGGCGTGTACACAAACGTTAGTCCGGTAGGGAATATGACCCCGTCATCTCGAACAAGTGTGACAGGGACCTGTGTGGGCTCTCGTACCCACTGCCACCCCTGGCGAAAGAGAGAAATATCAGGAACGACACAGAGAAGATTTTCTTGGCACCTGTACATGGTATCCGCCTCCACTTCGCCAAACCAAACTTTTAAAGTAGGCCCAAAATTTTCGCCACTAAGCTCCAACATGGCCACATCACCACCACCATTTAAATTCAGACTGTTTACAATGGGGACAGGAGTTATGGGATTTTGAACGTGACCCATTCCTTCGTAAAAGTGGTACTCTGCTTTATCTGTACTAATGATGGTCCAGGCGACTCCATCACTAATCGCATCCTTGTTGGCTTCTTTGGTGGCAGGGATTGCTTTGAACTGGATAATTTTCTCGTGTGAAAGACACAAATACATTCTGTCAGTATCTTTCAAATAGAAGGCACATTTATGGAGTTGAGAAACCGGGTCATCTGCTTCGACTAAAGCCATTTGTTTGTCCACTTTTCGAATGACCAATCTAGGTAGAGCCATCCCCGTCACACTACACACCAACTTAATCGTTGATCCGTAATGAATATATCCATCTCGTACACTAAACTCTTCAGATTCGGACTCGTTGTCATCAAGCAAGTGAATAGTAAAGGCTCCCCATTGCGTCGAAGACGCGTGAAAATTCCCCTCTTCCACGTGTAAATAGCGTGTAGAGACAGTCTGTGACCGCAGTCTATTAAATAAGGCTACTTTGGTTCCACTTGCAATACAGAGGTCCGCATTTTTAAGTGACTGCTTCTTCTTGGACGGTTTTGAGATTACTTTAATCCTCTTACTTTGGAAAACTCCCACTTCCTGCCCATTCCCATAGAACATTTTGACAGAAAGCATGAAATGCTTCCTCTTGTCCGAATCGGAAATATAAAGGGTTTTGGCAGCGCAATAATTTTTCCCATTGAGATCCAGAGGTTGCATGTCCTGCTCCGAATTCCCTATCCCGATAAAGGCACATAACGATGCCCCTTGGTCAGTCTCCCCTTTCTCCAAAAGTTCCTTCTTCTTCAGATCCCAACCATCCCCAACTAAATAAATGCAGGGTGGCGGACAGAAAAACCTCTTCTCATTTCCATAAGACTTCTGAGCCACTTTTGCATGTAGAATAATTAAACTACAGTCTAAAGATGAGTCTTTTCTCTCCCTCAAGTACTTTTTCATTGCTTCCCTTGTCAGTTGCTGTGGTCCTCCTTCCGATTTCTCCACTTTTCGCGGAGTTCCCGGTTGGTATAAGGCCACTACATAAAAAGTCACACAAAAATATAAAACTCAATCATACTAACCCATCTCCATAATGTTTTCATCTACTCCATTCAAAACCTTCCCCTACTATCTGTCAACCTCGGTCAGACTTTCAAAAGCGTGTCACTACATTTTTTTTCTAAAAAACCTCATCTAGACTACATAGTAGTTAAACAGTAATAATTCATTTCTTTTAAAATACATGAACTATTATACTTACTCGTCCAACTGGAAACTATGTCCTTTCTTCCTTCAAACTTTCAATAATAATGGTAATCTCGTCATCAGAAGAAGAAGATCCATGACCATGGTGATGATGGTGACTTAGTAGGCAGCTCTCCCATATATAATTACACTCCCCAAATACTTTTCAAATTTTATCAACAAAAAAACTGATCAATTCTCCTGCAATTATTTTACTCTTGGAGTCGTCCTGAATATTTCAATAATAATTTATTATGTCCTGTCCATAGTTTCTAATAGTCGTCCTGTTTCCATGCTCCTGAAGGGTTGTCCAACAGACTCGAGAAAGCACTCACCCAATCGCTGCCTCCTTCCACTACTGGCAACAAATTCCAAACAAACTCTATTCGACTTTCCCGCAACAATGAGAGCGCCAGCTTTACATACGATTCAGTCACTATCCTCCGCTGATTGTCACAGATGCCGGGAACGGGAACGGTGTTCCCACCACGTCAAACTAATATCCTGGAGTATACTAGAAATATTCCGATTTACAAACGAAGGAACAACTGTTGTCCTTATAAATAATTGCTAAATCATATTTGGGCAGGTATACGAAAAAATACATTTCGAAAAGATAGTTTTTTTACCTCAGAACAATTGACATTGGCGGCGGCTTCATCCAGTTTATTTCCACTTGATAGCCAGTCAGCTCATGGATGAGCAATTAAACTGGGTCAGTAGTATGTTTAGGGGATTAGTATAAATGAATCTAAATTACTATTAGAGAAAATAAAACAATATTGCGAATGCATTTCCTCGACCAGGTAGGTAGGTTAGAGATCAAGTTTTCGAAGGAAGAGAAACAATGAAATCAGGCTTTAGAACAAACATGTCATGCAAGATAT